>JAQIWN010001945.1:0-17979 GCA_034699025.1 Entomobrya cf. arborea Gr-Col-00668
CAATAGCAATGCAAAAGATGAGTGTGGGTGCATTGGTGGAATGAATGAATAGAGTGAATCTCATCTAATGCGACGTGTGTGAGAGTTTGTTGTACGTGTGACCATCTAACATCATCTAAGGCGAAGGTGACTCATGTGTAGCATAGCCGATTTGATGAGAAGCTTGAGTTTGTTTGAAAGAATTGGGCAAAAAAATTATGCCTTCTTTACCTGCTGACTGACATTCAAAACAACAAGCAACATCATAATCATAATATAGTTCGTTAAAAAACGTAGATTTAATAGCTGTATGCCGACTTGATGAGGTAAAGTACGAAAAATTATTGTAGTACTTACGTGCTATATGTTTTGTGATTCACATTTTGGATTTTGGATACAACACAGCACTACAAGTGGTTAGAGATAAAATTAATTATCCTTATAAATTGTGTAACTTGTTGGTAGTTCATGTGCATACTTATTTTTTGCTGGGTGCTGCCAATGACCAACGCCAAAGCAATTGCATAACATTTTGATGAATTGTTTGATTGGCAATTCTTTAATTGATTTATTTTTGTTACAGAATCAGGTACTTAGTTAACAAGCTTCTTTTCTTAAACTTCCGACGTGTAGCAGCTAAGACTAGAACACAGGTACGCGAACAAAATCGATTTGTTTCTTATCAGTTCATTAGAAGTTTTCTTTTTTTATCATTAGTTAGCAAATTATTGAAGTGGAATATTGAATATTTTTACTTTTTCACAGTTGTCAAATTAAGGTTATAATTATAATCAGTTGTGAAGTGACAGCGTAAAAATGAGTCTCCAGTGGTCCTTGGTAGCTGGATTTTTGTATTCAGAAATAGCAGTGTTGATTATCTTGCTCTTGCCACTAATATCACCCCAAAGGTACTTAACTAAAGCTTTTTTTTTTTGAATTTTGCTGCCTAAGCCTGTTATACTTTGAACTTTGCATTAAATTAATCATTTTGTTTGTCTTTTTAATTGTATAGATGGAACAAAATCTTCCGGTCAAAAATCCTTAAGAGTTTGGGGGCACAAACTCAACTGTACTTCTATGGCCTGTTTGGTCTCCTGACGCTACTGTTCCTGGGTAAGGAATTTATTTAGTTGCCTGGAGATATTATTAATCCTATAACTGTATGCTGGTATTCACTTTACTGATTTTAAATAATTATGATGAAATTGCAGATGCCATTCGTGAAATGCGTAAATACTCCTCTGAAGATTACGACTTGAATGCCAATCCCAAAGCCGAGATGCAGGCCCACATGAAACTGTTCCGCGCACAAAGAAACTTTTACATCTCTGGATTCGCTTTGTTGCTTTCAGCGTGAGTTCATAGAACGGAATAGTATAATAATATTTCAAATTACTGGTAAAATTATCAGATTTGTAGCGGAATTTTTATGTTTGTTGAAATTAGCATCATTCGTCGTCTCGCTACCCTGCTATCTTCTCAAGCCGCTTTATTGGCCGAAAATGAAGCAGCATTGAAACAAGCTGCTAGTGCATCCAAAGCTGCTGCAGCAATGATTGATCAGCAATCCAGTGGTGGATCTGGAAAAAAATCGGGAAGTGATGAGAGTGTTACCAAATTGCAAGCCGAACTAAGATCTCTCAAGGATGGTATGTTACAAATGAAAATTAACTATGTTTTGTGGAAATACTTCTTGCTTATGTTGTTTTTGTTGATGTTATATTAATTGATTCATTTCATTTTTTTCAAACTAGAACTCTCTGCATCCCTTCGCGATAAGGATGTTCTGAAGTCACAAGCAGAAAATGTCAACAAAGAATATGATAGGCTTCTCAAGGAGCATGAAAAGTTGGAAAAGAAACTTTCGACTGCCGGAGGAGACAAAAAGAGCGACTGATTATAAAATTACCTGTCGAGTTGTGCATTTTGACCTGCATTTTTGAGCATAACAGATATGTATACTGTTAACTATCTAAAATTTCATTTCGCATTTGTGTCCTATGTAGTGTGGTTAACAGCTAGTTGCTGTTCCTAAAAATTGTTATTTTACATAATTCATTAGAGTAGATCTGTGCTTGCAAAAAGCATAATATGTGCATTTTTATGTATGTAAGTGTATCTTCAAACTGATAACTTGAATATTAAATTCTTCTTTCAACCCTTTTGTGTTGAAAACTTAAGACTTATTACTGTCAGTTAAAATTACCCCTGTTGGGCACGAGTTTTCACCACAGCTACGCTAACGATAAGATCTACATTTGCATATATTTGACTAACGAAGGGAAGGTAACTTGTATTGTATTGGGAATTAAATACTAAAATGTGTTGTTTTGGTACTTAAATGTATGACTGGGATTTGTAAATATATGCTAAGAACACGCATAATTGTACAACAATTCGAAAGAAATGTGAATACTTTAATAATAAATCCATTAACATATATTTATTATTAACTAAAATTTGGCCGTCCAGTTGATTTCTATTGCTCCATAGTATTCTCACATCCACATCCGCATGACACTCCACTCTGACTAGCATGATTGAATGAATTAATCTTTTTAATGGTTGATGGTGGCTTAATTCCTAGAGAATTTTTACATAAATCACAGTCCCCTAAAATACCATCAATATAAGCGCATACGTTCTACCACGTGAATTCGCTGGCGACAAACTTTTTGCTACTGGACAAGTGTTTGCCTGCCGCGCATGTGTTTAGCGCAGGTCGTCGTTAAGAACTATTTTCGCCATGACTCTTAGTCTTGGGTTACCTACAATCAATATGCATCAAATTAACATTTTTATGTCACAAAACAGATAAATAAATACAGAACCAACAATGACAAAATACGAGTTGTTTTTACTTTATGTTCGACAGTGCGATGTGAGTTTACATGTATTATGTATATGTGCATGTAGTACTTACACGTGAAAGTGATGATATGGATAAATAAATTTCAAAATACAACTTCGTTTTGGTTGGTGTTTCTAGGCAATAATACATAAAATATTTATATAGCTTTTATATCATCATAATATTTTAATATCCAAACAAATAACAAAAAAGAGCGAAAATAATTTTAGTTAGAAGCGAAACAAAGTTATATCACAGAACAATTATGGTTTTAAAGTTTACGGCTAGATTTTTTACATGCATTAAAATAACTTTTAATGTAGGCAATGTATGTTTATAATAAAAATTGCAAGACTACGTTATCACTGCAAGTTCATCATTCAACATCTCATCACATCATCCATGATAAAGATGCTCGATGAAGACGATATTCATATAAAGTTCGTACAAGAAAGTGTTGTACCTACCTATTGTATATTTTTTTAGTAGTGGAATGTGAAGTACAGTAAGTGGAAACGTAATTCACTGATTAATGCGATCATGCGAAGGTATTATATATAATTATATTTACATATTCATACATATTATAAGATTAGTGTAATTAACGGGATAGATCGACAGTAGTAGTTATATTTTACATCATACAAATAAATAAATATACATGTTGGTTATATATGTACCTTATATGCTATTTGCCTTGTGAGAGTCAAATTACATTTACACTATTGAAACGAGTCCGAGAGCAAAAATACTAAAAAACTGCATTGTAAAGTGTAATAAACTATTTGCTCAGTTATAAACCACAACAAGTAATTAAGAGTAGATAACTGAGTTGCATGCATTTAATGGTTTGGTTCATCCATTTCTAAATCAATGGCTTCAGCGACTAGTGCAACGTTTGAATCTGGAACAACGCCATTTCCTACCAAGCTACTGTCGGAAGTATCAACACTACCACCATTCTGGTTATTTAGTGACGCTGATGAAGACTGGGTAAAACTACTGGTGACACCAATGTTGTTGTTTAGGGAATTATTTGCGTTGCGATCGTTTGAACCAGAATCATTATCTAACATACAGGATACATTGTCGTTAGCGTTTGCATTTGTGTCTGGCGTTGATGAAGATATAGACATCGAAGATGACATCATTAAAGTATCACGATAGTAAGGACCCAATGGAACTACAAATACGGATATGTCGTCGATTGTAGCGGCTGTGGGAATAAAATTTAAAAATTTATGGACTAAAACAAATGAATTCACATGACATATTTACATACTGTATTCCAACAACTGCCAAATTACCTGAACCGTCACTCATTGTCCAATTTCTATCCTGAAACTTCCCTCTCGCGTGCATCACAAGATCCTGAGCAGCAGAAACATAACGGTACTTGTATCGTGCCGGGTCACCTTCTGGGAACTGTTCTAAAGTGTTAAAAACTATCTTCGAAACAACGCCGTTGGATGTGACGTCCCACAATCCATCGGTCCCCATCACGATTACTGTGTCTTCTAAAAGACTATCTTCAGCCAAGTCAAGAATTTTCACCTGTATAAAACCAAGGCAATTCGTAAATAATAATGCTTGTCATAATAATAAAATCGCCACACAATTAAGCTGTATGCAAATCACGTGGGTCGTACTTACTTCTGGTTGGGATGTAAGGAACGGCTTAATTTTGATAGCGGTACTATGAGCGTAGAGTTCATGATCTGGAATAATAGAATTGAAACACGTTAGTTAAGACAGAAAGTAGACTTCAACTTAACATCACAGTAAATAACCTGCTTTCATTATTCTTAACAAATTATACCTCCAAAGCCTCTTGTTACCCCAATGGTAGCCAAAACTCGACTCTGGAATCGTTTTAGAAGTTCAATCGTAATTTAATTCTATTTTATTGCAACAATGACTTCTGTAAAGAATATCAAGAATGCCACTTACCCGCTTTCCATGGCCGAAGACTACAGGAAACTTAAGATCTTCTATCGTAGCCGTTTTATATGCCCAACCCTAACGCATTATAAGTTTACAATATAGTTAGTATAGAAGCTGTAGTGTAATCGTTCGACTATTGAATTCAAAAATTCTGAATTATACCGTCATGTGAGCTGCTCTGTATAAAATTTTACTTCCAAGATCTCTCTTCACCGGCCGACGTAAATATTCATTAGAAGTAAAGTCCATTCCTAAAAGATGTGGGTTTTGTGCTGCCTAAAATGAATCGAAATGCATTCAATGATACATGACGTTCTATGGATATGCTCCAGCGTAGAGTCTCCATAATAAATATAAAAACTCATAGTAAAACTTACAACTAGGCGTATCCGGGCACGCTCGGATTCTGGTGTGAAATCATTAGATAAAGGCACTGGCTCTAAATCACGGTAACAAAGGATTGCTCTCGAGTCTCCTGCATTGGCAATGAACACTTTTCCTAAAATAAATAGGCATACAACAACAGTACAACCTCCAGCTACTCCTTCATACATTAGATTTTCTGTCCGTATCGTTTCGTCCATTTCATAAAATGCCGACTCTAGTGCTCCAACAACTAACGAGTCCTTAGTTATATTTGTCTGGGGAAACCACATAACGCCTTTGCCTTTTGAAGACTTCGAATTGAACTCGCAGAATGGTCCTTCCTGACACAGATGGTGACCGACTTCTTTCAGCTTATCCTGATTTATAAAAAAAGTTAGCATCCCACCACTTAGTACTCCTTCAGATATTAAAATCGATTTAGCAGTTTGGGTAATATTTTACAGCAAAGGACCAGTAATAAATTACCTCTATAACTGCATGAAGGCGAGTAGCTGCCGCAACCGCTGCACCTGAACCAGCATGTCCGTCGAAAATTCCGTAGTAGTAATATGGAATATTTAATTCCTTTATTTCTGATTCTCCATCTTCAATTTCAACTTTTATCGAGCCTACATGAACTCGCGCTTGGTCTTCATTGACTTTCGATTTCCCAGAATTTATTGTCCTTAAACAATAACATGCCATATTCCATTACTAGTTCTATCCCCATCAACTCAATTTAATCACAAATCAAACGTTTTATAGGCGAACATACTCTGCGTAACCAGTTTCCCACGGAAGATGTGTCAGATCTCTTGGTACGATAATAGGTCTCACAATATGGTCTGCCGTTACAGCAATCTCGTCAGGTGTAGTGAGCTGAAGAAAATGAGGCCTTCCGTACTCATATCTCTTCACTCTTTCTTGGAACCCATTGGAACCTCCTCCAGGGCTATAATCGGAAGATGAGCCAACATGCTGAGGTTGCTGTAAACGAGCGTTTTTATTTGTAAGTGAAGTTTCAGAATTGCCGTTGAGATGAGGAGAAGAAAAAGAATGAGGTACAGCAGAAGTTGAAGAAGCTGAAGACCCTCCACCACGCGTACTTACGACAGATGACGATGAATTATTTCCGTCCAACACAGGAGAGCTTACAGCGTTCAACAATGCGTTTTTAAATCGGCTTATCATGATTTTCTGGAGTAGGGTTCAACACGCTAGAAACTAGATTCAGATATGATGGCTTCCTAAATGTCTGCGCGATGGAGTGAGCTTAATCAAATACTATCAATCAGTAAGCCGAGTATGAGCTTCGGCTTTGATAACAGGCAAAACGTTATATTGACATTTAGTTATAAAAGTTATATCAACGCAGAAAACGTATGTCTCGGTTTTCTAAGTAAAATGTACAGCGAAAAATCGTAAATGCACAGAGTTTACTTTCATGATAGTTAAAGATTACCAAAACTCCATCTCTGCTGTTCGCCAAAAGATAAACCTGTATAAATTGAATAAAAATAGGAGATATTAGTACATATAGCGGTAAACACGGTAAACACGTCTAAAAAATTAAAGATTACTTTACTAAAATACAACAACTGATACCTTTATTCATTTAAAAGCAATCTTGTCATTTGAAAAACATTAAAAGAATTTTTCAAGCGTATTGTAGAAACAAAATTGTATTATGGTAACATGAAAAATATTGATTTGCATTTAATAGGTGTCTTAAAAATCTGAAATCAAAATGAAAAAAAAAATGAATAATATAATAATAATGAAAGTTAATGTAATCACGTTGGCAAAAAAAATGTCAAATTACACATCAATTTGTGTCTAAAAATATAAAACTTATTATGGTTTTTTACTCACATGAGATCAACTTAATCTTCGATATCATCAGTTTTCATAAATTAGTGAATTTTTTCACATTTAACTGCACTTTATTCCCTGATTACTGTTGCTGAATGAACTATAGACGCTTTTTCACTGCTAAACAGCATAAAGTTTGATTACTGACTCGATTGACTGAATGTAAACACAGCTGGACCCACCAGTCATCAATTTTGATTCATGATTCATGAACAAAAATACACACAGCTGACATCATCTGCTAATTACAAGCTTTGCTATGAAAATGTCACCAAACATCTTACATCTTATGAAAAAATACTCAATCAAGAATGTAAATGTTTATAAACTTTTAATTTTTTGGAATGTTCACCTCAAATTAGTCCACTCACTTCGTACACTTTTTTGACTTCAAATTAAGATTAATTAATTATTTATTAGTCTCCACTCCTCCTTCCGGACGGTTTTCTTTCAAGTCTTTAATCAGTATTTAGAGTGTTTTAAAAGGGAAAAACAATATTGTATTTTAAACGTTTAAAACTAAACTTTATCTTTGTATTTTTTTAATTTTGATTGCACTAACATATACATACATCAATACATCTATCAAATCTAGAGTAAGAGTTGGACAGACAACAATTAACACATAGAAACGTCCACCTCCTACGTTCGTACATTTTAGTGCCGTCTGTGTGAGTGTACCTGTATTTTACTAGCAGCTGTCTCTTCTCTGCTTTACGCTGCGCTGCTGCCTGTGTACATAGGTATGCTGATAATTGATAGCTGAATTCAGTTCGCTTGCATGCTACGTTACATAACAAGGCAACGCTGATTTTTTATTATGTGGACAAAGCCAAAATGCCTGATTGATAACGTTTGTTTTGATCTGTTCTGGTTTTGCACCATACACCATAGCTTTAGTTAGTTAGCGTTAGTTAATGATGCAAGAGTTATTTGTAAGAATATCAAAGGTGTGTTTATGACTTTTTAATTTTTTCCAGCTTTTGCGTTGTTTAAAAAAAATGAGTAATGGTGATAATAATTTTATGATAAAGCCAAGTATAAACTGGAATTCTGCTATGATATGAATATGAATTATCTATGATATGCGTATTTAAAAGGAGGTACTAATACAGTTTTTTATGCATACCTGCACAGTTCTGTTAACTTTTATAGATAAACTGAATTGGGGACATGTGAGAAAATTGGAAAAACAATTTGTCTTTAAAGAAAGATTTATGAAAAGCAGTGTGCTATTTTCAATTTTAGAGTAATTAAGAATTGTGAATTTCAGACATCATTAATTCCATGTATGAATTTGGCTGTAGATTTGAAAGCATTGATTTTTGTGTCCATTTGACTGTCTCCCTTATCACTACTCTTCAGCAAAAATGCCATAATATGAGCCAATTAAGATGATTATAGTATTCGTAAACATTTTTACACAGCCCGCACTTTATATCGTAACTATACATAGTTATATATTTATTTCAAAACATTCTTAAAACATCAAAGAAGGTAAAATATTTCCATTAAGCTTTAAAGGTGCACATTTAACACAGGAAGTACACAAACTAATTACTCTCAGTAAACTATGATCTACGAGACAAAAAACAAATACGATATAGTCTTTTGAAGAAAACAAACACGGAATATAAGAAATAAAAAGTAGAAGTTATAACTGACACCTTATCCGTTGAGATGCGAAGAAATTAAAGTATGCCGTCATGTAATTATTACACGGTGAAACTTAAGTTGTCCTGAAGAATTCCGGATTACTTTTCCTCATTTCCTCCTTCTTCTCGGCATTCCTTTTATCAAGCAAATATTCAACATCAGCAGCACTAGTAGTTTTCAAATTACCGATCTGAATCTCTGCATTAATTGGAGGTGCATTTACCTCTTGGAGCTGTGAAACACTATCAGCTTCCATTTTGCTGGGGCCTATTTCTTGACTCTGGGCGTAAGGTTTGTCCAGGTGTTCATCACGGGCGTATGGCTTAAATTAAAATTATGGTAACAATAAAACTCTTTACTTACGAAAAATTTATTTTTATATTTAATGACTGTGAGACTCATAAAAGCTTACTGTGCGTTCTGGGCTTCGCTCTCGACGGCGATCTCTTGGCGAACCACTTCTGGACCTAGAATGCGACCTGGATCGTGACCTTGACGGAGTATGACTGAAACGATTTCTAAATCTACTTCGGCCTCCACCACCTCCTCCGCCTCCTCCTCCCCCAGATGAATAATCTCTGTCTCTATCTCTACCACCACCGAATGACCTAGTAGGCTGATAAGATCGGCGACTAGGACCACCTCGGTTGTAATTATATCCTCTAAAAAATCTGACAGGTGGTCTACCACCTCGGTACCCAGTATCACGGCGAAATGATCGACGATCACGTCTGTAAGGCGAACGGGACCTTGAACGAGACCGTGAGTACGATCTACAAACATGAAAAAATATGTCAAATGTCATTAAATCTATAGCATGTACAAATCACATCATGTTTTGAAATACTCCTTACCTCGACCGTGACCTTGATCTACTACGTGACCTAGATCTTGAATAAGACCGGCTCCTTCTTCCCCTCCTTATTGGTGATCTTGAAAATGATCTAGACTTACGACGATAATGTCGATCATCCCGAGGAAGAACCTTTTCTCGTTCTGTCTTAAGATGTTCATCGGAGTGGTCTGGAGATGCTCGCTCGAAAGCATTTTTAACAGCATCACTTTGGGACGTTGGAGCTCCCAATGGTCTCCATTTTGAACCCAGATCAGGCGCCGCCGGTGGGGCCTTGGATGCAGTTCCATTTTCACTTTCAGGTAACGCTGAACTATTTAAGGGCTTAAATTTCATTTCGAATTTCGTAGGTTTACTCGACTCAGAAAGCGGTACATCATTTTTCACGGTGCGCATTCTGTTAAATATGAAACAATTACAATAAAATCTTAAATAATAAATTTTTTAAATGCAGCAAAGGGGAAGGATTATAGATAAACATTTCATACATAGCTTGAGGTTGGACAATGTTTCCGTAATCATCAGTCTGAAGATCGATTTTGCCCGGTTTCCTTTCATTCCAAGGTTTCGTACTATAACAATATGATTTAAAATACAGTATTACAGGCATAATTTTTTGATTGACCTAACAATTATTTATTCCTGTACTATCTACTACCTCTCGATTTCCTCCACGGATTTAGGTGGCGGTGGTACGTTCTCAACAACACGAGGTGGAATATCTTCATACAAATCTCTTGAAGGTTTTCCGCGACCACGACTTCTACTCCTACTTCTACTCTTTCTTCCACGCTCCCTGGATCGCGAACGTGAACGCCGCGAAGAAGGTAACTTGGTCTCAATTTTACCTTGCTCAATTTTAGAGTAAAATGCGCTCAACTTAGCCTCTAGATCCTCCAGCCCAGGAATGATTGCTTGTAACGATCTATTATCATTAGAACAACACACATATATATTTTTCGTTACGGAAATGCTTTATAGCTCATTCTGATTTGAAGAAAAATATTTTTTTGTTTGACATACATCAGTTATTACTACGTGGCACAGGAATAAATAATAAAATATTCCTGATGCGGCATGGAAAATAAATAGTGCAGCGCTTTCTCAAGCTTCTATAACGATCAAAATGATACTCAAACATTTTCTAGATTTCACACTCATTATCAAAATCGAGTACCTAACCATCCTGCTTTCAAAAACTACTAGCTGATAAACAGTAAAAGTTCTAACATAAACTTACCCCTCTTCTTTATTTGATGGCTTCTTCGCCTTTTTTTTAGACTTCTCAGATTCGGAATCGGATGATGACGAATTCGAAGAAGCATGTCGTCTCTTTTTCTTCTTATCTTTGCTCTTTTTGGATCTCTTTTTATCCTTTGACTTCTTCCCAGATCTTTTGGATTCATTATCGGTATTGGAATCAACAGTTTCCTGTTTCGGTACACCCAGTTGTAACTCTGCGTATGTAGAGTCAGTGAATCCTGAAAATCCTGAATTAGAAGGAATGCCAACACCACGCGGTTCTACCAAACGTTTTGAAAACGGACTGAGACTTAATTCCTTTTGCTTCCTGTCGCCACCAGAATCTCGTCTATTTTTCTTGCCTTTCTTTGATTTCTTCTTCTTACGCTTCTTAGACTTTTTCTTGTACCCAGAACCAGACGAAGAGGAATCACTCGAAGAGTCATCAGATGAAGACGAAGAAGAGGAATCATCAGAAGTTGATGATTCTTTCCTTTTATCTTTCTTCGACTTTTTATCCTTCGATACTTTGGTCTCCATTTTCAAACCAAGTTCACTTTGCAAAATTGTTTTCAACTTAGCCTTCAATTCCGCTGCTTTAGCTGCAGCGGGTCCAGTCATTTTAGTTGGGTCCAATTTCTCAGTTCGAGCATGAAGTGACCAGAGGGCCTCCTTCGCTTCTTTATGATCAGCCCGTACCACCAAACTCTTGGAATAAGAAGCAATCGCATCTTCCAGTTTTCCGTGACTTTCCTGCCTAAAATGCATTTAAAAAAAACAGAAGAAAATGTACTTAGCAACAAAAACAGACCCTCTGGAAATTGTCAGGCTCCATTACGCATATAATTAAAATCCCGATAATACTTATTATTATTTAGTTAAAAGATTGACTGATTTTACTTCGATTTTTATTTCACTAACATTTCAAGCGTCTCACAAATGGAAAATTGTCATGAAAATGCAGTTAGTCACCTGTCAATTATTAAATGTCAAGGAAGTTGATGTTTTGCTGTTCTGATTGTTACTTTCTGTTTACATTAACTTCTTTTCTCAAACGTTAAGGAATTTTTCAATACATTACCATGGGTACTAAAAACCCGTCTAATATTCAACTTGAGGCGTTGATCTAATCATTTACTTGGTTCATATGCTCGTCTTAGTCTTGGCTGTCTATTAATTTTTGTCATTTCTACTTTTTATGAAGATAAAACCTACACCATGCATAACGCGATCACTGATTATGCTTACCGACTAATCAAAAGCCAATTGGCTCATTAAAATGATGTGCTTTACTTACTGTCGTCCCAAAGCTACTAACGTCTCAGCTAAATATTTCCGTGCGTTGAAATGATTGGGATTAAACTTGAGAGCAGATTCAAAATCATCAATAGCTTTTTCATAACTTCCGTTGTTGGCGTACCTGGAATTAACAATAATAAAACAAAAAACGGTTAGTTGTAAGTTGTAAAGTCTTTAGAACAATTTAAGTTTTGGTTAGTGTTACTATCTTCTTTTCACCAAATGACTCTTATTACAAATTTTGATGTTGGACCTTTCCAAAGTATAATTGTTTATTTGATTTCAGTTATGACATTTAGATATAAAAAATACAACTAAACTAGGATTAATCGAACTCAAAAACTCAAAAAAACTTTATAAAAAATAGCAGAGTGAAGAGAAGAGTAAAAAGCTAGTTAAAATATGTACACAATGCTCAAACGCCCTTATAATTTACGTATTTTAAGATACTCACAGGGCACCTCGGGCTACTAAGCCTTCAACATTTTCCGGATCAATATTTAAAGCACTATTTAAACACTGGAATGCTTCTGTGTATTTTGTTTGCTTGAAATACTTGATCCCTTCCGCAACATGCCCATGCGCACATTTCGCATTTTGCATACGGCGAAGATGCAATGCCTTTTCCTCCTCAGGAAACCCATTTCTGAAACAAATAAATTCAATGAATGCATCTAGATCCAGTCTAATCATTAGCTGATTTTAAGTCAAATACCTGAGACCCTTTATAAGGGAATTTGAATTGTTATAAATTCCCATATTTGTAGCCAAATGACTAACGCTACTAGGATTTTGGAACCCTGGACTTTCCAACAACATATCTTGAAACGTGCGACGAGTTCTAGGATCGCGAGAATGCCTACTGATCGCCAACCTGTACATTTTTATGGAAGTTGAATGAAAGATTGAAATGTAACCGACTGCAAGCTATATGTTTACTTGAATGGTCTGGAAGCAATAGGGTCTTACGTGTAGTAGCGCGGCAGGTCATGTCGTGAAACTAGACCAAGTTGGAAAGAATGTTGAAGTTCAGGACTTAAAGTGACTCCTTTCATTCCAACAAGGATTTTATCTGAGTCCGGATTAACTTCCAGAATTTCAACACGGATATAGTCATCAATTTCAAAATATCGACTTGGATCTCTTGGATCAGCAACAGGAATTGTTTGCTGGAAAGGACAAAAAGCTCTCACATTCAGATCATCTAAAACTACATGCTTCCCACCTTCTGTACACACTAGTTTCAAGGTCAATCCAGAGTTATTTCGCGACGCCACTTTTGCAATAAGAATATCCCCTCCTTGGGCATTCTGAAAATTAAACACAAAAAATAAACAGACACGGAAATATGCACGGAAACAGACTATACTTTCTTTTTTACAATTTTAGTGACAACTACCTGCATAAAGTGTCGCCGTACTTCTGCCGGATCAGTTCTAAGGAAATAGTCGAAACTTGGCACAATTCCATAATGATCTACAAAATAACACATCATACGTCATATATCAATAATGACAAACGAATAACCTTAATTCATTATTACATTTCTTCTTGTAATACTTAAAGAACATATAACATTGCTCTATGCTAAAATTCTAATTGTTTAGAAACAGACCTTCGGCATTTCCTTGGGCTCCTTTAACTTCACTCACAGGAGTTTCATCAGGATCAAGCGGTCGGAAAAGCAAGTCTTGCTTCTTCTCGATAAACTCATTTAATTTCGCAACCGCAGAAGGAAACTCAGATCTACACATACACGAAAATTGGAATCTCTTTCTTAGAATTTAAAGCATCCACAAAGTGAAATAAAATGTTGAAATTTTTTTACATGAAATACGCAAGTTTTGAAACACAATTTGATCTATAAATAGATGGCCGATGATACCACGAATCTTGTCAGTCTATTTTGATTTTCCGAAATAATCATCATACAATCACCATATCCAAAATAAATCATTTTCCAACTGGATCAAGATGATCTGATCTGTAATCTATATTATACGTATACATTATGATAAGTAATTAGCATAATGTACCAGAGTCTTATTGTGATTTGCTGATTAGTTTAGTACCGGGAGCAGAAAATGTTGGAATTTGAAAAATCCCTTTTTTCTGGCCCTCGCATGCCCAATTTGTAAATTATGAAGGTTATGTTATACCATTTCAATACCTGATGCTTTTACTCACCCTAATTATTGATGAAATGAACACTGAAGATAACGGTGGGGAAGTGAAGAATCTTCACAATACTTTACATTTCACATTAACAGCTCACAACTTATTAGGTCATAATTTCTGTGTACATTGTGCTTTCCGTCATCTCTTTGTTTTCTCTTTCATCTTTTCTTTTTATCTAGCTTTGAATAATACCATAACCCATAGGTCAGCCCATGTGAACCCCCAACATACTAATATTTTTTCAATAGTAATAATAAATTAAAAACTACAATTAAACAATTTTAAACTCACTTGATTCCTCGGATGACAGACAACGAATCCATTCCAGCAGAACTGGACATATTCATTCCATGTTGCTGTTGCGGAGCAGGTACCGGTGCCACTGGCATTTGCTTATTTACTGATCCCATCATTCCTAACTGTGGGTCCCAAGCTGGCATCGAACCAACGTTTCCTCCTCCATAATTCATTGATGATGATGTATATCCCAAATGTTCTGAAACATCTCCACTACTTCCCCGAGCATATCTATTTTTCAGAATACCTTTCGGCATCCTGCTATCGGGGTCAGCCATAGCTCCTTATCCTACTATGAACTGGCTATTGCACTAAATGCATCTACAAATTGTATTGAACTATAGTTTTTCCAATAGTAGTTTTACCTGCTCGAAACAAAACACACCATTACGTTATATTTAAAATAGTATATACTATCACATAATTTTAAAGATGCGAGTGTTTATTATAAAAGTACAATATACCACAGCCAAGAAATAAAATCCTCCAACTCCAATCGCTGCAGCAAAATTTTCAGTCAGAATACTGGATCACGCCTGAAAAAAATAAAAATGTTCCCATGATTTGACTGTTTTTTCTCACAAGGAGATAAGAATCACCTTGTCTTGTTCATAAGATAAACACAAAAACAAAATTATTCAATTTTCTTCTATTATTAAAGTGCTAACTTTAACTTGCCTACCGCAAAAATTAACTTGTCTATTTTATGTATTTAGACCTTCGAAAAATCATGCTTGATTTAGACCAAGTGTACTTCTAATATTAATCTATCTAATCCAATGCGGGTATATATTCCATTCAAATGATTATAAAATGACACGTATCGCTAACTTGTCTGTTTTTACGTGTCGTCAAAATTATAATGGTAGTTTTATGTGTTGCTCTATAAATTATAATACAACTGTGCGTGCGTAAGAAAATCAATACAACTATCATTACCGCATTACACGCTAAAAATATTCCAATTCACCATGCACCACTTCACCCACATCGCATACTTACACGAAGACCGGAAACCACATGACAGTTTCATTTAGAGCTAAGCAACTTAATCTGTAAATATGGTGTCATTAGAGTGATTGTCGCTTGTCATTTCTCATTATTCAACTTATATGACAAATCCACGCATAACAGTTTCTCAATGAAAACTTCTCAAATTCCCAAATTCCACAAGATATCCAGCTTTACAGAAAAACATTGAGACAGTTAGTTTTTTTCTTCGTTCTTATTCCACTACCGCTATGTCGCAGCAGGACCTATTCCTATTCCAACTTCATGGAATACCTAATTTTAAAACTAACACACCGGAAGCAAGTCTCTGGAGAAAAAAAACATGAGTTTTGAACATGCCATCGAAATATCTTACCGAATCAAGCATAATTGACTTGTCATTTGCTTTTTTAACGCCTGTGTGCTCGTATAATGTGATATGCTCCCAAGATTTTGCAGTAATTCCGATTTTTTTTACGAAAGCGCTAAAAACACTAAAAATCCGCATTTGTAGATCTCTAACAAAACACCGTCACACCACACATACCACATACCCATGTATTTTGTTGTTGTTGTTGTTGATCTCTGGTTTTAAAAACACCTCACTTCGCTTTTGCAGCTCAACAGGATTCTCAAGATCCACCAAAAAATGTGCATGGCATGCTAAACGGCTAGGTACAGCACAGTGAGCACAGTACTAAAAAACTGGTTGTTGAAAATGCCATTGCACGAGCACGCACATTGCGGAAATCACAATGCCAGCAAGCAATTAATATTTTACTACTACTGACTGATTAAAATTAAACTAAATGATTAAAGGTGGAAGGTAATGAATGTGCGCAAGTCGACAATCAGTCGTTAATATATTTTATTCTAAAATGATTTGCCTATCGTTTCTGGTTTATTATAACAACTCATAAATTCTAATTACCTGAATACGTGTATCTTGTATATGCATGTACGAATTTAAAACTAAACACATTTCACATTTTGCCAAAGCGAATAAGGTCAAAAAGTCAGAACTCAGATTCGGAACGTTTTATGCTATTGGCTATGTATGTTTTGCTATATTGCATTTTCCTCGACAAGGTTTTGCTGTTGGCTGTTGGAAATGTGTTTTTTCTTCTTCAAAATCGACCAAAATCATGCGAAAGAAAATCAGGCGGGTGTGCGTTGCGTATGATATGGAATGCGTACACGGATTTTTAAATAGTTTGAAAGTAAAGATCTTCATTTCATGGAAGTAATATGCCAACTTTAGTTAACTAAAAGCATTTTAAAGCTTGGATGATTGGAATTCACTATGCAGCATTTACAACAACTCAGATTTCTTTGTTTACAAATTTTTAATTTTGCAGATAATTTAGATAATGGAGACCAAAACAATTTTAGTCAAAAGTGCATCTTGCCCGAAAATCTCTGCTCTGTCTTCACAGTCCACATTAATTTAAAACGGCCCATTTGATTGTTATCGCAGACAGAAGAAAGAAATGTTGAACCAGTGTAAAAATATGAAAAAGAAATTCAAAATATTATGAAGATGAACACAAAAAAGGTATGAAATGTTCCGTTGTTGCATTTCCTTGCGAGTTCAATGCAATGCCAATGGCCGTGTGCTGACAAAGCATGTGTCTGTATGTTTGCATTCAACATAATGTATTCATAATTTCATTTTCATTCATATAATATGTATACTTGAGGTACAGAGACAGACAATGTTAAAATCTGCTGGAATCCAAAAATAACATGAAACATGCCAATGAAGTGGAGTTTTTACAGTTGACAGTGGTTTACACTTACTCTACATCAAAACCATAAATAGATTTTGGTAAAATATAATCTTTAATGCAATCGTAATGAAAGTAATTACATGAAACAAACAATCTGTGGTAAGTACACTATATTCGACGTGGAAAACAGAGCAGAAATTCATGAAAAGAAGTCAATTAACGCAGCCAGTTGAGCCAGTGCCAGTGGCTTTGACATTGAATCCGAAATCCTGTCATGACTTTTGACTATGATGATTATGATATTTTTTTAGAAACACAAAGGGTACTAACTACCATGCCATGATGTTCAACCAATGCAATGCCACACATAATACTTCCATCATCAGTTTTATTGTGTTACTATTACTACCTTTTTGAAAATTACTAGGTTATTTATAAACCTTTTTTTAGATAATTCCTTTCACATTTTTCTCCAACCTCTCCATAATTTTCTTTATAACATCCTTTTTATATCGTTTTCCTATCTGCGTATTCATTCCAGACATCTCAGAATCCCCACGGACGCTAGTACACTACCAGCCAGCTAAACTTTTGTGGACGTTATCGAGAAAAAATACACGGAAGGAAAGTACTGAAATACTGAATACAGAGAGTACAGAGCAAGTCACAGTCACAGTCTCATACACACTTGCTAGGTATAAGCAGCCACAGGACCAGCAGCT
>JAQIWN010001946.1:0-17973 GCA_034699025.1 Entomobrya cf. arborea Gr-Col-00668
TGGTTCTCTGCAACATTATAAATTACTACCTCCCCGCTTTCCACAGTTCGATATTTTTATGGGCCTCCAGTTTTTTTTACAACATACAACAAAACAAAAACATAAGTAGGTATTAGGCATGCAATCTTTAAGAAACTTTCTTCGTGGTAAGTCGCGCTATTATAATTCAATGCATTTAAAGTAAAAATGCAGCTGCATTCTAACAAAATCGAAACCCCACGACAAACTGGAAAGTTTGTATTTGCAGTGTAGCTTTAGTGTTTCCATTCTTCTTTACACAGGAATACCAACAAAACAAAGTTGTATTCTTTTAGAGTTTATAAAACGAAGAAAAGGGGAACAATGACAAAAGAGTGGAAAGAAAGGCTTGTAGCAAAGTAAGAGGAAGAAGCAGAGGCTTAAAGCGCTTTAAAAGGAATTAATGAGCTCAATCTAACCAAATAAGGTTTGATTATAAGAGAAAGAGAAGTTTAGCATAGTAATGAAGATGGAATGAGGAGAGAGCATACGTGCAAGTACATTGAAAATGATGGTGCATGGCATGGCATGCATTGCAGAGTGCATGCGGAAACCCTGCTGCTATGTTGGTCTTTTTGGTATGCACAAGTGCATTTTAATTTTCACTCTTTTTACTTTTATAACAATGGAGAAAGCGTGAGAGTATCATTGGTGCTGTCTTGCTTGGTTGTATGGCTGCTGAGATTACAAAAAGCAGGTTTTGGATAGGGTTTCGTCTTTTTTTATTATGTGTGCATACTTTGTTCAGGTTAAAGTCGTATTTTTCGTGGAGAAGAGAGGCCAACGGGTGAAACTATCTGCTTTCTCTGATTTGATTCGGTTCATTATGTATTACATCAACGTCTTTTGTAAATGATCCCATTCACTCTTTCTCTTCCTTTTCATCTTTTGTCGGCTTTTGACAAGAATACAACTTGAGCAGCAGGAAATTCTATGTAAAAAGAAGAAAGAGGTGAGTGGTTCGTTCGTAGTTGAGTTGTTTGGATGGAAGCGATAGTTTTTTTCGTGGTGAAGAAGAGTGAAGATGAATAAGAAAAATAGCATTGTGTGTATAGGTGAAAAACAAAGGCTTTTGTAGAAATTGTAATAATGACACACACAAGGAAAAGATGGAAAAGGTAGAGAAGAGGTTTTTTTGGCTTGAATGAAACAACATGTAATGGAAAATGTCTGATGATGCTGGATAGGATATGGGTGGAATAGAATGAATGTAGATTTTCTGTTGAAGAGCAACCATTAACTTCCATTTTCTTGTATTTCTGCACTACGCATTTCCAAACGCTTAAGTTAAAGAACACTATTGTTTCCTGTGATGGGTGCTAGTGCTCCTTCTGCAAACTCGCCGCATCTTCATCGCTTCAAGTTCTTCCTATCTTTCATTCCTTTTTACTTTGATCCGCCATCCGTGCTGAATTGACGTAGCTCCTAAACAAGCTTTCGAACCGATTTACAAGTGTGTTTACATTGTTAACATAAAAGCATTTTCATTGTAATAATTATTCTAAATTATAGCATATCAGAGTCAGTATTTTTGACTGCGTCATGAATTATACTGAGATTACGGTACAACAACAGCTATATGATGTAACACAATGAGAACAACGTATTCGTACATTTATAATACAAATTTAGATTAGATGTGTATAGATGTGCGCAATTTTATGATCTAAAAATGTTTTTTACCCAGACCCAAGGCTGGAATTAATTATACACGCTTCTTGGAGCTACCTTTAATTAAAACGCCCACGCACTTTCATTTATTACTGAGCGCACAATGTGTTTCAATAAATATTATATGATTTTCAATATATTTATATGATATACTGTAAAATCCAACTATAAATAAAGTAAAGGAAAAGTATAACTCAACTCACATCTGCTCAAACCTTTTCTTCACTGCTTTGTTACGTGACACTTGCTCAAAAGAAAACAATGAAGATACTTTTGTATTTGCCCTAACTTTTAACAATTAGTGTACAATTAATTATTACAGTAGCACTTGTTGTTAACCGGAAGCAAGTTTTCTTTCAGTTCACAAAGAGCTCATAGTTTTAAAGTCTAAAACTCATAATATCCGTTTGTCGTGTTTCATGTTAGCAAAGCATTCTACCAACTTATAATACCAAAAGCATAAAAATGTCAACAAACTACTGTTTCGGTATCTTAGGTGTCGTCATACTCATTTAAGCAGAGAACTAACAAGGAACGATGGGAAAGAAACAAACTTAGCTATTCTCATACTTGCTATTTCCTCCTCCGAAAAAAAGTTTCCTTTTAGTTGATTGTACACAAACTTACGTACACAAAAACATGCTTGAATGAGTCCCCGGTCATGACCGTTCCACCATTCTTATTGCAAACTTTTTTTTCTTAAAAAACTAAGCAAAAAATTAAAAATTCCTTTCTTGACTTTCATCAACATACTTAACCTACGTACCCTGCCATGCCACTATCCCATTTTTTGTTGAAGTTGCCTATAAATTATATGTTTTGGAATCGCCGTTTACAAGTTAACAAAAAACCTGGTGCCTGGTGTACGGATGTTGACTGGACCAAAAATGTTTTCTTCTTTCTTTCCTATCGTTTAAGTTTTTGCAGCATCTCGCCTCATCGTATCTCGTTAACTTTGAAGCAGTGACTAAGTCAAGTAACTAAACTCTAAAATATCATAGCTTTATAAAAACATATGTGTTATACATACTAAAGTATACAGTAAAACAGCGGACATTTTTAATGTAGACTTATGACGGAGGAAAGACGCGCGTACCTAGGTATATTTTTCTTTAAAGTTTTTCTTCATATCCGTCATGCCTTGAAGATTACAGGCCTCATTCATTCATGACGATAGTTTGACACAGCCTGCATACAAGCCCTATTATCTACTTTTCTTCTTCTGTTTAACTAGACAGAATAATGGTGTCAGCAAAAGGCGAGAGATTTGAATCAGAGACTCAACGACAAGAACTACGTCAGGATGGTAAAGTGCACAAGTTTCTGGCTAGCATGATGGAGAGAAATCGCTTACAGGAAACTGACAAAGCAGTAGAGAAAAAAAAGTTGAAAGAAAACAATTTTCTTTCCGGGCTTAGTTACTTCTTGCTGTTATGTTATTATTGTAGTGTGTACAGTGTAGAGTAGGAGTTTTTTTGTAGGTAGTAGGTACATCTTTCCCTTTAATATTGCAAAACTTTAGAGCAGTCAGGTCAGGAATACACTCCTTGTACAAAGCTTTATACCAAGAGACAGAAATCAAGCGTAAAAACAAATCCGTATAAGATGGATGACAGCAAGTCCCTTTCTCTACTGTAGGCGGTGGAAGTGAAATAGGTTGTAGTTTACCCATCACTTTGTTTTGAACTAGTGTGCTGGTGATGGTTCCACAGTATCTACTATAAAGTTTAATGAAAATGCGAAAAGAAGTGTTGCTTTCCTTTCCTGGAACGGTTGGAAGTGCCACCAGTTCTTCCGTAATCCAAAGTTTGTGTCGGTCTCTTTTTTATATGTTTATATACTACTTGTTGTGCAATGGAAACAAACAACTTTCTCCTTCCAAATAGCATCTAATCATTTTTCTTGTTTTTTCTTCAGTTTTCCTTCGTGACTTTTCCTAGAGAGTGTACAGTAGCAGTACCACAAAGATATGTTGTTAAGCATGTCTTTGTGAAAATAATAATAGCGAATCTTCCTATTCTTTAGATTTGTAACTCGTGTAGATATTCCTTCGTATCCTTGTTATTAACGTTTCTCCAAATACCAATCAAAAAATCCAATTATTTTAGCCATTATTGTATTTATCACAATGAAAAGTGTGTTGGTAAGAAATGTATATTTCTTTGCAATTTAGTACCATATTTTACTCTAGAACATGTATCTTTCCCTCATGTTTCAATTTTCTGTGGTGACTCTTTTAATCCTGACCTTTTAAACGATAACATATGAAGGTAAAATCTAGGTCGGAAAAATCGAATAATGGATGTTGTAGTAAGGATGTATGCGTATGTATTACCATTAATCCTATTTGTAGCAAAAACATTAATTAAAGAGGGCAGAAAGTTTTTTCATGCACGCCGATGTTCGAGAAAATACAACGTTTCGACCAACTTTCAACTTTATCTGGTTAAATGTTGGTAAAGTCTCTATGATGCTAGTGTGGCCGGCATCTGGAAATCATAAGCATTTTACTGACCCAACATGTCGGCACATAAACAACCAAAGTTGAGATGATTTGTGTTGACATCAATATCAATGAATATTATTAAAAACTAAATGAAAGGTAGGGAAAGCCAAGATGGGTTCGATGGGAAGATGAAATGATTAAACGTTTGGTGTGGTTAAAATTGCCCATTTTTCCCCAGCTTGAAAAAAGCTTGAATACATGAATACCTATAAGTCCAATCCGTTTTATGGTTTTTACTAAAACCGATTTCGGGTAAACAACATGGAACGTTGAACTGATATTTTGGTTACCTGACTTTATGCAAAACAAAAACTTCGCCATTTCCATTACGTTACTTTTTGTTCCCTCGCACGTTATTAGTTTTGCTAACTGCTTAATACGTTCACGTTTTGTCTGATGTGATGTACGTGTCTCTTTTCTATTTTTTTTGTCTCTCACCAAAGTGCACATAGTGGATGACACGCTTATCCAGTGATATTGTTGATTCAACAAACACTATAAACTCAATCCCTTTTTAGCAAAGATATGAAATGATCATGTTACTACCCGATGAAATTTGAATAGCATAGATGAAGTATCTCATCACAGAAACAAGGAAATAGTCAAAATGGTTCCATCATGTATCGTTCTCATTTTCTTTTTACATCACCCAACAGGGGAAGTGGAAAAAGACACTGAAAAAAACGGCATAACTATGACATTTATATATTACTACACAGCTTTCATTAATAATATACCGTACAACCGTACTCAATGCATAGTTACACGTACACGGTTTCATACTTCTTGTAAATACCCATTCACAGTTTCCTTTTACCATTCGTGTTTGCAACGCCTCTCTGTAGGAAGTTCGGAAGGGTGAAAGCGGAAAACGAAAGCGAGAAAACGTGTGGTTTTTTGTTCAGTTCACTGTGTTTTACCCATCTCTCTCTCTCTCTTTTACAACAAGCTATTTTCTCCTGGATTTCAACTGAACTTCACTTGGGACTATCTCATTTCATCTTGTACTTTCCTTGTATTTTTTTGTTCTCTTCTGTGACTGTCTGTCTCTCATTGAATTGTTGACTTTTTTCTCCTCTCTTTTTCGTGTTATTACAATAACTACTTCCAGCTTTACTGCTGTTTTCCATACTGACACGATATTTTTCCATGGAATATTCCCTCGTGTATATTACCAAGATGATGATGATGATTATTACTATTATTATTACTGTTATTGTGTGACAGAAACTTTGTATTCTTTCCCTTACATTCATTGCTTCTTTTTCTTACAACATCGGAATATTTTGAATATTATGGAAACAACAAACATCGCTTTCACTTTGCATTATCCTGTCTTCTTCTATCCTACAGTGCACATATTTATATGTTAATATGGTATGCCACAAAAAATGCTGACATAGCATAAAAATTTTTGCTCTTTATGTTCTTTTACCTTTTTTGTTTTTATTGCATTCATTCAACATAAGTCGCTATAGTGGTGTGATACCAAGAAAGCTAAAACCACGACATGCTGTAAAAACACGCGTACACGCTCCATAACATTTAAAGTGAAAACACAGTAGCAATATTTTGATTTGAATATGTTGACAATGCATAGATCACTTTTTTCTACGAACATCCTTTTTCATCATTTTCTTTTTTTGCACAATATGTTTGCTTTTTATGTGAGATGTTTTTGTTGTCTAATGGAATCATATTTTCGTTCTCTAACAAAGAATATTTGATTTACAGAACACTATAAGCGTAAAAATATATAGACACAAAGACTATTTACAAGTAACTGTTTTCAAACTAATAATTCACGCCTTATGCATAATAATAATTACAGTTTGTTATAAAAAACTCATACAATAGATGAATCCCAAAAATAGAAATGCTTAACTCTGACATTTAACTTATATTTGGACAGCGCCTACACACATTACGTATGAATCTTTTTATTAATTTGGAATAAATGCTTTTTTACCTCCTGAAGTAAAAAAAAAATATTTACAAAGATTCCTCTTGAAAAATAAATTCAAAAGAATGATTTCATTTACTTCAATATGTTCATACATTCATTACACCTATGTAAATACGGTAAAAAGTCACTACATCTACATGTTTTGAAAAAATGAAAGAAGCTGAATTCATGTGCATAATTTTTAGGGAAATCATTTTAGCTACTCTTTTGTTTAAAATTTTTGTATTATACTTCATTTCCAGAATGTTGAACCATATTCTATTTTCGTTCTTATAAAGTACTTATGTTTGGGAGAAAAGTTGCATTGATGAAAACCAGCGCACTCGGGCTTAACAACCTTAGATAATAAAAACCCTCGAAACAAAGTTTCCTAAAACTATTGACGCCATCATCCTAGTTATCATTTTGTATCCAACCTCTCCTGCCTTTAAAGTTCGATCAATCTTGAGACAATGACAATACAATCTGCTTTCTCTGTCTCCACTTTACCCAGCCAAAAATGTACTCTTTCGTATGTTGGTTGTGATGCTCTTAGACTTAATGTCTAAATTTATATATGTCTACACTTTTTATAGTTTCTAGTTATTTTTTAAACTGTATATTGTTTATCTCCATTCTTCGTTTTTAAGTACAAAAAACAGTTCACTTGGAATAAAAGAGCTAATATTGTCTATTCGGCACATTGGCAGAATCAGAGAATGAAATGAACGTACACTTAAAAGAAAAATGAAATAATAATACGTCAATGTTTTGTCTTGGGTTGAAAAATGAAATACGTAAGCTATTACATCACACGCTCCACATACATCGAACAAGAGTGGTTTCAAGATATATTGTCCTTGAACAAAAGAAAGTTTTCAGAAATAAAAGGGAAAACCTTAGATTGTCTTCTTTTCGTGCCGTTTGCATCATCATCGATCTCTCTCACTATCATAATATAACAGTGGCCCCATTTTATAATGCTAATAAAACTAACGAAATTATTTAAACAACGTTTGTACGGGAAAACCAAAATAGTAAAGCTTCGTTTCTCCTTTTTTCTTCTACGCAGAACCCATTGAATCTTATATTCAATTGAAAGTAAATTCTGGAAGATGTAATAAGGTTTATCAATATTGTAAAGTATAGTTTAACAGTTTGAAAAGCTATATTATTTCTCTAGCGTTTTTATAATATTTATATTAATATAATTAACTGATAATGAGATTAATTTTCATAATAAATGGAGATATCACGATCGAAAAAAGTATTCACCCAGTCATTTTCTCATATAACGTACAACTTAGGAAAATAAATGCATACCAAGCAACTAAATTATGGTCTTTAAATCATCATTTTGACCAATTGGATTGTTCAATTATAGCCTATGTTGCTTTGGTATCATAACTTATGATTCATAAGTGTGGACTCGGCTGTACTGATACGTAACTAACAAAATCATGAGATATCTCGTCGAGAAACCGAATAAATCTACTTATGTATTTTGAAGGGCGTCGTTGTATAGGCATAAATAAATATCAACCACTGAACATTACAGCATAGCAAATCTTGCCTTTTACTTTCCCATAAGTTGACGCGGAAAAAGAAAAGGCATTATAAAACGATACCGAAAACAATTTGTCGTTGAGATGTCAAACGGGAAAGTTGACATCGACAGGCAGCAGAAAAATAAGAAGAGTTTTTTGTACTCTACTGTGTTTTGATGTATCCTCCTTACAATTGGATAACGTTGCCAGCACGCATCCTTAAAGACATTCAAAAGAACGTGTGCGATGGAAAAAGTAAATGCTACAGTGAATACTCCACACGCCATGCCATACCATACCATCATCGAAACGGATTGCCTTTCTCATTTTTGGAAATGATGTTAGTTTACAGAGTGAAATCGTTTCTTCAGTCAGCCTCTCCACTTTTTACAACCTTTATGCGAACAAGAAGGGAAAAAGAGATCGGCAAGAAGAAAACGACTCATGAAACACACATATCGCGGTTTCCCTTATATTCACTTTTAGTTTTAATGGTGATGGTGTGGTGGTGGTTGGCGGCATACGTCTTACGTTAAGAAAGAAGGGATCGAGTTCAAACCAGAAAAAAAGAAATATTTTTCCACCCCATTTCACTCAGTCTTTTTGCTTTCGGGCAAACATTATCATTTACTCTGTCAACGCTTCAAAAGAGAATTTTTTTTCTTCTTATACACTAAGCTTATTGAACAGAACTTTTTTGGTGAATTTTTTTTCTCAGAACTTGGAACGTGCTGTATACTAACAAGTTTTTAGTGTGCTTATTGAAATAATGGCATAGGCACAACGAAATTTACTCTTTGATGAAACTTGTCGGCACCCTTTTTATTTATTCTCGAGAAAATATTCAGAAAAATATTCTAAATGCTTATAAGGTATCAAAAACTTGACTGTTGCGGCCAAATTATGTAGAATTTTCAGTTCCAAAGATTGTAACCGAAATTTAGACAATAATTGCGCAAATCACTGCATAAATCTTTTTGTAAAAACGAATCTTGTCGAGTTACCACTGAACTGAATACGAGAAAGCAGAAGGACTTCCAGTGACGACATTACATTACAAAAAGCACACTTTCAACTAAACCATAAACCGTTTAGCTGTACAATATATCCTCTGTTTTGTACATCCATAAATATTACTACATATATTTTTCATCTCACACCATTTTCTGCTTTTGACTAGCTCATTGGAAATGTCAAGTGCAAAAACAGTAATACCAATGGCACGGGGGGAAACAAGAAATAACGCACATAAAACATGAAAGTTGCACAATGTCGTTGCTTTCTTCTTGTCATCTTGAAAATTGCCAAAGGCTGACTCTCTTGTTCAATGATCATGATGACTATATGGCTATGACTACACACACGCACATTTCATATTATCCAAGTCTAGCCGTCACCAGTCACCATTCACCATCCATTTGTGTTGTTGTTGTGTATCGTCTGCCTGCTAGGTTGGCTGGCTGGCTTGTGTTGTATTCTAAAAGTGAAAGCTAGAATTGCGACTGGTATTGCGGCTGTGCTCTTTCCATTTTGAAATGACTTTGACAGACAATCAAGAAAGCCTCTGTAAATGTATTTTATAATAAAGTATTAGCAACACACAGTCTGCTGAGCTAATATTCTTTTCATTTATCCATATTTCTCGGAGAAATGACTCCTTTGAAGGAGTGCAAAATTTTATGCACGAAATTTCTGAAGGATATAAAGCACACTTTCGCAACACCAAACAATCCATATAAAACTATGCACATGTTTGCTTACATTAATAGTTGCGGCAGTAATACTTGTAGTAGTGGTGCAACTACTCCGTTCTATTTGGATTCCACCTCGCTCGTGTAGTTCTGCTCATACCAGAAAACAGACGAAGAAAACAGCAAAAGAGAAAAATTAAAGTACATGGTTGGGTTCCATAAATGCATAACTTTTGCTGGTACTCTTTTAATTTAGGTCGGAGCGACACACTGCTGAGCTCTTACTGTCACAATTTCTGCTACATAACTAAAATTACCACACAGACCATAAGCCACAACCTATATAATAATATAGCCACCACTACTTTAACCGCCACCATGCCACCATCATCATCATCAATACTATCTACGCCTGTCTGCATGAAGAGAGAAAATGGCAGTAACTAACACATATACATGCGTACGTACATAAGACGACGTTGTCGTTTCCTCATATTCTACCAACTTTCTCTTCTCAAAATTCCACATTTGTGGTTTGTCTTAACATGTTCCTGTGTAGTCATTTGAAGGGCACATAAAGTGTTTGAATTTCTCATAATAAGAAAAAAACAGACTGTCTCAATGTCTACTTTCATTAGAGGAGCAGTCAACTACAAAAACTCTTACTTTGATATTTATACGCAGAAAAAGAGAAAGCATGTCTATAACATTTTCACTCTTACTCTGACTCTATGAAAAGTAAAAAGTAAGAAAATATATGCGGGTCATCGGAGTTTTTGAGAAGAATACACCATCATGACTATAATGGAGTAATTACAAATGTACTTTTCTTGATTTTGCAACATGTAGCAGAAGTAAGGAGTAAAGAAATAGCAATACTTAAAGATAAAATATATTTTCTCAAAAAAACTTGGCTCATACACATGTGTACTGTTTTTCATTTACTTGTATGCTGCATTTACACCAATTTCTTCATTTATGTCCTGGGGTTTATTGTACAATGGTGTATGTTCAACTTTAGCAAATTGACTTAATTAACTAAGTTTACGATTACCACCACAGGAGAAGAAAAAAACTACAAACAGTAGTAAATGTTCTTCAGATGTTGCCTCGATTCGTATTTGTTATAAAAATTTGGTATGGAAAACCAACTTTTTGTATACTATGACAGCATATTAACAAAACTTTTAGGCTTTCGTAACTGTTCGTCTTTCAGTGTTATTTATTTCGCCAGGAATATATTTTTTGGGTTGAAAAATGTGAAATGCTAACAGTTTTCATCACCGGTAAGACAAATAGTAATATTTTTGATTTCAATGAATATATTGAACTCCTCTCTTGCTGCGGCACATTACATATCTAGTAAAGTATTAGGACGTTCGCTATAGTGAGAAAATTATAATTGGCTCTTAAATAAGCCAAAAATCAATTTTTATGCGTTGCTAACATAAAATGTGGTCAAGAAGAAAGTATGCAACTTCTGCTTTTGTGTATTTGTGAACATGAAATTTTAAGGATTCAAGGTAATGTCAATATTGTTGAATATTTTTATAATGCTACCCTTCTTGTCACCTCTTGCTCCTTTTTATTTGAAGGACCACACGACATATGCAAGCGCCTCAATAAATTCAATTAGTAGATCGGTCCGAGTGGTACACCATGAATAAAGAAACATTTGATGCCTGATCGATCTATCTTACTTGAAGTTAACATGCACACCAGTTTCGTATTATTGTCATCCAAATCAATTAACACAGATCGAAACCTGTGTCTCGAAGTTTAAGAATTGAGTTCACGCCAAAAAAATTTCATTATCAGAGGCCGAAATCGAATACGGACATTTGATATAGTGAGTCAAGTTCATCCGAGTTGTTTACACGGTTGAAGAGAGACGTTCGGCAGCCTTAAAATACGTAACAGTTGTGAGAAATGTATACCTAGACTCCAGACGCAAAGTCTTGTCTTAGGCAATAAAATTTCAATTGCTTTCCCTCACCATTATGACGTATACGACATAACTGTGGGTTTCACTTGTTCCAATATGAAATGAAGGAAAAGCTACCTTCAATGATATCATCCTTTACATCAATAGACACGTAGGAATAGAAATCATCTCAAATGGGCCCATCATTGCATTCACCAGTCACGAAGTTTCGACTTCTTCATAACGATTACCTCTATTTTGTATGAAAATCTCTAGTTGTCTTGCACACTACTACAACGGTGAGGTAAACAAAGAACTTCTACGGAAGTGTACGTACATCATTCGAAATAAACGGTTTCACTATAACAACATCCCTTGTGCTGTGTCATCGCTGCGCTGGCTAGCAGCCTTTCCATGTCCATGTTATATATTGAAATAGCGATGCTCACGTTCCACTTTTCAATTTCGTGTGTCTCCATCTCCCACGACTATCTTCATTATCATCAGTGCTCTTCAGCTCACCTCCTTCCTTTCTCGGAAAATAAAAAGCAACAACGAGAAAGGGAAACAATTGAATGGTAACAGAGAACAAAAGGTGTAGACATTTCGTTTTTACTCCAAATGAAAGTCAAAAAGGTAGTTCTAACGAATGAAATGGGACTCAAAAACGAGAATAAAACACAAAGACAGGGTACATTGAAAGAAAGCCTGAAAATATCTCATTCCAATACCCGCACGCACACAACAACTGTATCCATTCCTACTAAACTGGGTTCGGTAGTAGAGCGAAGTAAAATAAAGAATATCTCATAGTTGTACATTGTGTAGTAAGTAACAAAATAATTGTACAATGTGTAGTATTACGAAGAGTGTAGAAAGCGCTTCAACTTGTGTAACAGCAAAATAACCTATTTACACTATCTAACATGCCTTAAATTTTTGCCGAATTTCATTGGAAGCTCTTTTTACTCCAGATGACAGTATTACGAACAAACTTGGCTTGACATGAGGCAAAAAGGATGAAAATATTTTTTTGCTTTGTTCTATTTTTTAAAAGGTTTTTGGGTTCATTGATACGAGAAAGTTGGCAATATGCTAATGTTTCTGGGAACAACAACACATACGACTCGTATTTCGCGGGAGAAAATACTGCATCACGTACTTGTGTAACTCTGTAGCAACACCGAAAATTAGCTTTTGACAATACAAACACCCACGTGTAACACATCAATCTAGAGAGTAGAAATAAACGCTTAATTTGCATTCGACCTTGGCGAAAATTTGTAGGTTGGTTAATTAGAATTGTTTATACTTTCACTACACACTAATTTCCGGTTCGCTCTCTTGCATGTTTGGTTAACTTCGTTTACCATTTTCCAAATTATCTTGAGCACTTGAACGCTCCAACTGACGAGAAGATCTACAAAAATTAAGTTAGTAACTTTCGCTTTTTAATATTAACATTCAACGTTTGCATACGAACTTGTTGTGTGCTGCCATATAAGTATTTTACAAGTTTTTTTGCCATTGTGTCTTCACTCACTCAACAAAGCCTTTTCTCTTCTATTCTGCGAATCGAATGAATGAATGCAATGCTTGACCTGAATAAAAAACGAAAAACGAATAAAGTCAGATCTCCCATCTTTATATTTATTTCGTCCACCATTTATACTCGATCTTCACATTTCCCATCACATATTGTACGCATCGCACGTCCTCCCTATTCTCCTAATATATAAAAGATAAGGAGCATTTTTATTATGTAGGATAATGGCAGATGGATTGTGGAAAAGGAGGAGACACTCAAGTGGCCCAAGTGGGCTCTTTACGGCCTCTTTTACAATTTCCTTTGATTCAATCACCAACTAGAGAGAAAAAGCGAGTGTTGCATAGGTAGCAATAGTTGTACAACAGTAAAAAGCAACCAACCAACCTAGTTAGTTAGAGTTCTAGTAGTTTTTGATAGGACGATGATGATGACGATGGAAATGATAGCTGAATGCAATATATGCCATGTGAATGAATGCTTGTAGATTTTACAGTATCGGCAACATCATATCCCAGAAAATCATCAGCAAGGTCCCTAAAAACGTGCTTTAAGTAGTTGTACGCGTAGAACGAGTGTAATCAAGTGAATGAAATGAATGCATGTCGTAATGTGGACTACTTGTACACAGTAACTACACTTATAAGTGGAGGTCCTACACCTCCACTCAGACAAGTTTTTCGTAACGTAACAAGCAAAAGGCACTAATACCACTACCACCACCACTACTGCTCTCTTCTTCTTATTTTCATCTGCTTTCACCGGATATGCGCGCTTACTTTCTCATGAATAGCTTTTGAGGAAGATGCAATAATTGAGAATGCTTTTCATTTCAAAAAGTATTATATATACCTAGTTAGTATTATAAGCTGAGTACCATGCGATGCGTTCTTTCAGTAGTCACTTCACGAACTACAAGATGCATAAACTGGTCTACTTGTGTACATTTTACATGTAAAAAGTTGTTTTGTAACATGGTGAATTGAATGAAGCACAATCTGCTTTTAATTATGCTTCATTGCAGATTGTGAACTGTTTATATTTATAGTGTTGAGGACGATGATAGTATTTGGAACTTCTATACGCATATCAGTTTAATAAGCATTCAAGTTTAAAAACGGGTAATATGTAGTTTTCTGAGGAGCTTTTAGATTCGCCTAATAACGGAATGCATTAAGTATGCAGCATGTGATGAGCTTTTATGTACTAAAAGAATCTTTTCAGCGATTTTATTTTGACTTAACTTGAAAAACAAAAATTGAAGCGGAAAATGGAGAGAAGAGGGATGGACGGACGGATGGAGAGAAATAATAGCTTCCTTGAAAGGATTGAGGCAGTCAGACGGAGAAAGCAAGGCATATTGAAACACGTTTCTTTACACACAAGCCAGTCATGTAGCCATCATAGAAAACTTGAATAGGTTCGATTTTCATTTAGGCTGATAGGCCACGTGAAACGTGAGTCGAGAGGTAAAATAACTGACTATTCAAGAGCAGAAGCTAGTACCATGATGCCATGTTCCATGAGTTTCGTTTCAGTCAGTAGTGTTTGCAAAGTGTATATTGGAAAAACATATACAGCTTTCCTTGTCTTTGCAAATTCGCTCTGTAGTCAAATTTGACTTTTAGCTCGCTCCTTTTTTAGCTTATTAAAAACTTCATTTAGAACGTACATAGCTGAATGCATGTACTACTGGCTAAGATTCCAGACGATTCAATTCATAACATATGTATGTATCATATACGGGTGCTGTGTGTAGCGTGTAGCAGTTGGCAGTAGTGACGGTGACGGTACCTGTCCCGCATCGTTTTCAACATTAAAGATTGAACGTTCAAGAGAAAGATGCTATGCACCTTAAATCAAAATTAAATATGTACCTTTCCGGTTCCACTATAAGCGTATTATTAAAAATTGCGATCAAATGTAATGAAGTAAGATTTTATATAAAAATCTCATTCTGTATTTTAAACTGAACCAGGATGCTTTCCCTAGTAGTTTTCGCGTCTTATTGACCTGAATTTGTTTTATCAAGCCATGCAAAGAAACAGTAATGCAATTTTCTGGAAACGCTACCTTCATTTTGTAAGTCTTAATTTAATTTATTCCATGCCTTAACAAGTCATGCCACCTGCACTACATATATGCATGCATGTTTCTAATCGTAACTCTTATTTTTACGCTTCCTTGCCTGAAGTTAATTTGAACAAGGAATATACACATATCATTTATTTGTAGTGCATTGGCTAGCGCCTATAATGAACACTATGAAGAGTGCAACTAGACCAAATTAATGAGCTGAATTTGGTTAGTCAAGTTGTGTTGTACCACTCAATAAGTTATGCAACTAGGAGATATTGTTAAACATTATAATTTGTTCCACGTTGTTTAGCAGAGAAAAGGAGAATACGACGCATAACCTAATGAACAAACAGTTGTACAGCGGATTTTACACAGAGAGAATCCACAGTTATGCAAACTCAATATTTGCTTCACTTGGCCAGTAAATTAAAAGCTTATTTTCAGTTTTCCTCTCAGTTTTTTTATAATGTTTTGCACACTCTGTCTTTGTACAGACCATTATATCCAGACCGTAAATAAATTTTACCTCAAGCTGAGTTCAACATTTAATAAAGTGGGTCTTACAGGAAATTTATCGGTACAAGTCTTGAAAAAGAGAAAGTTAGCTTAGCCTCCTTGAAGTTCATCATAATTGCGAATTTAACAACCCACGCCTCATGACACACTTTATTGTTGCATATTTACGTTCCGTACAATGACTTTTGTGTATTAAATGTAGTCTAGTAAAGTTATTCGTTCGTTCGTTCTCGTTAAAGCACAAACAAATATTATTGGTAGCCAATTCTCCAGGAAATGTGTTACTTTCATAAGTGAAAGTGGTCATAGCTTGATCACCACAACTTTTCTCGTAATCAAGCAAATATTTCATATTGTCAGCAAATGAAAGGAAGGAAGTGGTTATCCCGCCCTACCTTCAGGAGACATGAAGAAGTAGTATCGAATAATTTTCTGGTCAGAGAAATATTTGCATGCACAACTCCCAACTCCAGAAAGGTCTTAAGTACATATACCACACTAATCACTATATCTGCCTTTCCATTAAAAGTGAAGGAGGATACATAGTAATACTACTAAAAGTACTATAAAAAGTCAGTAGTCAGCGATTGGGAAATATCCAACTCAACTCGGTCTCGTTTTTCCTCACAACTTACGCAACTGTAGCTTTAACACTTGAATCCGCCATTCTTATGGTGTGGTCCTGACATAATATGTAATTTGGTTTTACCATTACTTTACTTTGGCCAGCGTTTACTAACTCTTGTGTGTATTTCTTAAGGTGAATACATAAACATAGTTTGAAATGGTTTACGAGTGAAATATTACAAAAGTTGGGGCCATAAAATCCTGCTTTCCCTCTTCTTTTGCCTCACCAATTCTACTAAGCTCCTCATAGCTCCACCTGCAATAGAATTGCTGGTAAAAATGTGTGTGCAGAAAAAACAAGCTACCTATACAGTTTTCGTGAGATAATATACCATGATTTGTTATATTACACAAAGCACCTTATGCCGGTTGTTGTATAATGGACAGGAAAAGATTTGCGAGATCGTTAACCTAACTGAAAAACTGACGTAAAGTTTAAGGTTATCGGTGTGCTTTTTATAAATGGCGATATAAATAAAAATTACAAATGAAAGAGACAAATGAAACTGGTCTCAAAATATTTTCGTGGAAAAAAATGAATGCTAATGAAAATTTCCACTCAGAGCTATTCCATTTCTGTCTATTTTTCATCGAATAGAAAATCAAGTGCTATGCCTAATATATATTTATATTGTACATGCTATACATACCAGACGTAAAGGAAATTTGATGTTATTGTAAAATACGTCAGCTATATGCTGATGCAATTCATATTTTGAGAATGCATTATGTTTCACAAAATGTTCCCTCAAGCAGTTAGTTATTATGGAACGATTTTTCACTATATTATTCTCCATTATATGTATTCAACAAATTTTGTCACGAAAAGGAAATGAAGTACACTTTTGTTACTATCCGTTCCTCCATAGTGAAATTTTTAATGCTTTTATTCTATACACAACAAAGGATTATTTATAAAATGTTCCATCATAATAAAATAACCAACATGCTTGAAAGGGCTTCATACATGTAAAAAACGTTAACTGCACGCTTTTCAACAGTTTTCAGAGGCAGGTACACTGACTTCTCTTCGGTTTCACAAGAAGTGCCAACTTGAAAGAAAAGGACATATGCACTTAACCACACAACAAAGATCAGCAGCTCAACGTTTGCATGACTTTTTTGTGATGAAAAGCATCTTTCTTTCTTGTACTCACTATACTCACTCCCTAGCTGTCTATTCTCTTTTTTTTAAGGAAAACATGTTCTTAACATTTTTTCACTGAACCCTTTCAGCACGTTCTTACTAAAAAGTATTCAGAAAAAAAATGACAAGACTGAATTCAGAGTGTGAATCACAACGTAGCCCGACGATCCCTCTCCCTTCTCTCTCATTCCATGTAGCTCTCATTCAATATGTACTTTCCATTTTAAAAAGAAAACAAGAATAACACAAGCACAAGAGTATAAGTCTTCACATATTTTACTCTATATAAGTTCTGTCTGTGTACTTTCATTCATTCACTTGCTCTCTGCCATTCACTCATTCATCCCTTCATTTTTTATCCGCTTGTGGGATTTTTGATGCGATTTAAAAACCCTGAAAGGAAATTGGATCATAGAAGGGAAAAAGAAAAAAGGCTCAAGAGTTGATGCTCTATCAGCGGTATTGTTAGGTACAGTGCTCGGTACAGTACAATATAAAGAATACCAGCAATATGCTATACAATAGAACTGCATACAAGTATATGTACATAGAAATACAAAGAACAGAACATTTGGTGAAAGTCACGAGAGGATGATCGCCATAATGCTCACTACAAGTTTGTTTCTTGAGAAAGAATACTTTTCGTGGTAAGGCATTGACAGTGGAAGTTCCCTTCTTTTAAAATAAACCTGACAATCAGCACATAGGTAACTTGCGACTAATCAGATTTTGCTTAATCTGAATGCCGTTTTAATT
>JAQIWN010001947.1:0-17969 GCA_034699025.1 Entomobrya cf. arborea Gr-Col-00668
TTTAAAATTGTGTAAATGTTTTTCGATTTCCTGTGCCATTCTATGCATACAAATAGTATTTATAGTACAAATTACAACGACCTTCAACTCGGCTTTCTCATTCAACCAAAACACTTCTGCTTATAATTGTATGTATGTATGTCTGGATTATGTCTACAAGGTGTTGTAATTAGATTTTTAATTGTAAGCTTCGAAGCAGTTGCAACTTCATAAACTTACAGTTACAGTGAATGATAATAAAATGGCATATGATACTCATATAAGTTATATAATTTTATTACAACAACATGAACCAAGAAATTGTTGATAGTATTATTAGTGCTCCTTTATTAGTCACATCAATTTTTACAAGAAACATTATACGTATCCTACTTCATAACAATTATTGAGTACTAACTTGCGAATCAGGTAGCCGTCGGTACGTTTTCTTTGGACTGCATATCTATTTAGCATATATGGTTTATGCACGTACATCTAAAAAAATGCATTCAGCATTCAACTAATTATGTTTGTTTTGTTTACTTGTTTTTCAAAGTTAATATTATCAAAATTAGATAAGGACTTGAACTTGTAAGCTCAGTGAAGCCGCGCGATAACATTTACAAAACATGCTTGGTAGTATGTTTGCAAATAATTAGTTTTGATTGATTCCTAAATTTTTGATGAAAAATCTTAAAAAAACAGCAACGTCTCAGTTGATACACAATTGTGTAGTGAGAAAGGATCTCACGCCTTTCCCATAATCGAGTTCGTATTGGCGAAATCTTAGCAAAAAACCGTAGTTTCTTCCCATTCCTATTCTAGCAGAATGTTTCTTGACATTCTCTTTTAGAAGACAAAATCCTGTCATTCAATTGTGATGGTTTATTGCTAGAAGTTATCGGAACATTTAACAAGTACATTAAAATAAATGAGTATAGTAGTGTCAGTAAATATTAATTAATTGCTGAGACAGTAAAAGCCTATGTTAATAATGCAGTTGAATTAGCTGTGGAATTGTCATTTTTCACCTTAATTACCTTTTTGATGATAATTTATTACTTTACCTGTACTAAATTTTTGATTGACTTAAAAGCTATTATTTAGCGATATTAAAACTAATTGCATAGTAAGCATTGAAGACAACGACTACTTTTAGCAGCTTGTAAAGGTGTGTATTCAATATTCTTGTCAGTGAGTAATGACGTTTAAGCCTAAGACTAAGACATTATATGTATTTGAAAATTGGTCAGAATCATTTCTACAATTGCAAATTTACGAGGTACCTAAGTAAATAATACAAGTTCTGAGCACTTCATCACGGTTTAGAAGCTCATAAACTTTTACTACCTTTGCGGAATCGCGTTGTGAAAAATATTGACTTAAGTTAGAGTTCGATAATACTAACAACATTTTACAAGACAATTGATCCTGTCGAGACAATCACAGTCAGTCAAAACATTCTTTTTCCCATGTGATTTCTGTGACAGATGAACAACTGCAACTGTAAATACTATAAAGGTATTTTTTGCAACTTTTGCAAGTAGTGCCGCAAGTCATCACAGGACAAGTGCAAGGTAACTTTATATGAATGTGAACTATATTGGGCATGTTCAATCTATGCATGTAATCTAATAAAACTTAAAAATACATAAATCCCCTGCTCACTTTATAATCAACTAAGAGGAAATGTAAAATTTAACGAAGAAATTGTAATCACATTTCTTGACGAACGAAACCAACAGTTAATAAAATTTTCAGTGCATGTCAAATTTGTGCATTGTGATTCTTAAAAGTGACTCGGGTTTGAAGAATAAAATTTCTAAGAAAATTTACTTAAATGTATGACTCATAAACGCGAGTTTGTCCAAAATAATCCACGAACACAGTTTTTACGTGTCGTAAAACATGCCGGACAAAATTCAATGAACAATGAGATTTTTTTTAATTTGTCATCATAAAACTTTTACGAAAATTCGTTAAATACATACTAAATTCTGATTTTTAGTCTAACAAGAGGAGAGGACAAAACTAACCATTTATCTACCATAAGATCAGCATAAAAATACGAATATATTATTTAAAACATGCCTTAATGTTGAACTGGCGATAAGATTTGTTTAAAAATCTTCACATTGTGATTGTTATTGTGCACATTTTGCTACTCATAGAGTCAGAAATTTTGCTGGTCATCGTCATTATAACAGGTGAAGTACTTCTTGGTATGTAGATCCAGTATTACAAAGATATAATACACTTGGAATTCGTACAAGAGTAAGAAAATAAAACAATCTCGTTTCTATAGAGCCATCATTGTGTAAACTGTTTCTCACTCCCCAATCGTTCCGAATTCACTTCATACTACACCATTGTCCAGTGAAGGGCAAGTGAGACTAACAGCCCCTAAGCAACAAAGTCATTTGTGCTGCTACATCATATTATTTGGTCTTTTATGTATGTGAACATGTCGTCTTTTCGTTTCATCCTCTTCCTCCTACGCGTACCATTCGCTATTTACCGAAGATAGTCTTTGCTGCATGGCATTTGTAATGGCCTGAATATGATAATTATGTTTAAGTCAAGGCAAGGATTCCTTGTAATTCAATACAGAGAAAAATAAAACCAAGACCAGCTTGAATCTTCCTTTCGATTTCTGTTAAGATGCTTTAAATGTATGGTAAATGCATTACTGTTGGCTGTCTTAGTTTCAGTCTCAAAAGAATTGCAATTATAATGAGAGCAAATTCGACATAATCAGGGGCAGCGTAGAGGTTACACCAACCCAACGGCTAATTGTTACCTGGGAGTAAAATGGAAATTGCAATACCAATAAAATCACGTACACAGGTTATTTATGAGTATAGTATGATTATTTTGCGTTTTTCTGTCGCCCAATCCTAGTAGACTTTTATCCAAGACGTAAAACCGTTTACTTCAGCGTCACTTTCGCTTAAATCATCTTCGTTGCCATAATCACCACATGCATCGCATTCTCCAGATTGAATTTTTGGATGCCAAAAGAACAAGCAATTTTTTTATAATATCATCTCGCCAGTTTTATGTCTTCCTACAAGAAGGGGGTTTTCAAGTAATTTTAGACGTCAGAGAAAGAATATTCTTTTGCCTCGTTTCCTTGACATGAGACAAGAAAATCAAAATGATCATCTTCTTTTTCATGATCATCTATGAGCATAACGTCGTATTTTACGATCTTTTTTGTTTGAGCTTCAGGTTGCATTTATTACTCGTGTGCAAGAATTTTATGCATATATACTCAGTAAACACGTAGTTTATTCGAGTTACCTTTTTACCACTAAAAAAATACAAGGAAAGCAAGGGATCTATCTTGCTGGAGGGGACGTTCTTATTATAAATAGCATTTTTACGATGTTCCTCTCTTCTTTTCGTTTTCATCGTTATCGTTCTAGTCTTATTAAAAAAATATCTAGCTGAATCCACCACTATAAAACTTGTGCTTTATTACTATCTCTCTTTATTCTCCATTCTAATCTCACCAAATAGCAAAAAAATGTGTCTTTTACAAAAGGCATGCTTTGCACTGTCTGCACACAGCTTGCCATACTGTCTGCCTATCAGCAAGCATCATCGTCATACTACAATTTACAATTTTTTTCTGTCATCATCATCATGATCGTCGTCTTGGTCGTCATGGTCAGGCACGCAAAGCCAGTGCATAGCGCACACACCATCACAACTACCACCACACACATGGAGCAAAAGAAAAATGTCCAATCATCGCTTTCAGGAATTGGATACCACAATAAAAAGGATTTTGCTGGACAGACCATAGCCGGACTATGCGATGCTGTACCACTGCCAATTATAGTTTCTATCATAAAATAAAGAAATTGACCTTAACCTTTAGTACGCTTAATATTACCTATATTATTCATGCCTCCGCATACATTTTTTTGTCTGACAGAAACCCTTGTAGCTTATTTCAATGCTGATTTTCAATCTAAATTAACTTAAGGTATAAATGATGCTGTGGGAATTCAAAAATAAAATTAATGATTTATTTTTCAGGTCATCAGATATTCCTCCATGGTCACCAACTGTCAGTCTTTACTTCAGTTCAAACTAAGTAGCCTGCCTGCAATCCAAGTGTCTCTCCCTTCTGTGATTGCTTCTCACCATTTGAAACCACAAAGCAAAGGACTGACCTCAACCGTTTAATGAGTTTTTCTGTAGAAGCTCAACTGGCATAAAAGCACATGCGGATTCTTTTAAGGGAACCAAATATAGTGCCACTACCTTAACCATGTAACAAGCCGATGTAAGTTCCTTTTTTATGTTTAGGAGAATCTTCTGATTTTTTGCTTTTAAACATATAATAACCCTTTAAGTATGCATGACTGAATGCGTGAGTTCATAAAACTAGCTGTTTTTGTGATGATGGTGACGTGAGAAAAACATGCGCACTCAAGAGTGCTATTTTACTACATGGTGCATCATCTCACATCTTTCACAAGATTTACTCAGCACAAAGCAAGCCATGTATTTTTATGATCATCGCATAATTTATTTCGAATAGATTGAACTGAATATATGATTTTCAAATGATATGGAAGTGTGCTAGCACATCCAGCAAAAACGTTCAGTTATAGAGGTGTATAACAATTGTATTCAATTTCATTGGATTCGGTAAAAATTGATGAAGTTAAATAATTATTTAAGTACTTTAGTGAACTTGAAAATTTGTGCATGAGCTCATCAACTTCATAACACGTTATACACGATTCTTGTAATGGAAATCGTATTATAAATTCTTATATTATGTATGTATATTATTTAGTAAGATTTTTATAACAGTTGCAGAAAATCTAGTTATTTACACGATTTTCCATTTAAACAATTTTATCCATGAATCATGATGTTGTTGAGAAGAGGCTCTCACTTATACCTACATCCTTCCAGCTAATTTTTTTTGTCCAAAAAAATCTTATACATGAATATGCTGGTATACTGACGCTACATTCCTATGAACTACTATTACATGTTGTATATATTATTATGGCAGCGTTTATATTCATATAATGTGAGTGGTTGGCCCTGGAAGAAGTTAAATATAAATATTATACCCATATTCAATAACTTCTACTGTTTTTGTGCCTGGTTGTTATAAAGGATTAGTTGACCATGATCTATCTAACTAGGCATATATTTACGTAGTTTTTTTGTTACGTAAAGCCCATATCAAACTACTTTTATTTACTGTTTTGAAAGGACCATAATTTTATGCTACGATATATGCAATTGACTTCTAGCTTTAAAACAATTGTGCAAAAAAAGGTGCAAAAAAGGCTGGTCATTTTTTTTGCACTGGAGAAGACAGGTTCTTCTTCAGTGATAGGGGTAAGGAAGGATAATGAGTATACTTGCATGAAAATGATAACTTGGTAATGGTGGTTGCAAAGCAAAGGATAGAAACACACGTATAATTTGGCAGTGAACTTCCTGACTGAAAGAAGGTGCACGGTCTCATCATGGTGCATCAAGTAAGAAGTCAGTCTTCCATTTGTCGTCACCGTATGCAAATATCTGATAGCGAGTTAGGTTTTCTGCATGTGCCAAAGTTAAAGGTGAATCAAGTCGTGATTTCCATGACAATTTATGTTTTCCTATAGCTGAATTGATTAAAAATTTAGCCAGGAGCAAGCATTATAATACGTGAAACAATTTCTTGTTGATATTATTTTTGCAAGACAAATATACTTTTCGCAAATTAAAGTTCGTGCTGTGGACTTGCTCAGTAAAGTGTAAAAAATAGATGAAACTAACGTGAATGTGAAGTGATAGGGTTGAACTGACTTTGCGAACTTTGATAGTTTTGATATTGACATGTAACACTGTTTTGCAGAATTCTCTTGAACATGTCCATCTTCATTGGAAAACGTCTATCAATGTAATTTTCATGGAATGGAATGTTTGTTGATTGTTGTGTTGTCTGAGCACGTGCCTTGTACTTTGTAAACTCGAAAAATATGTTTTATGATAACTAATTTGTTTTTTTATTCACTTTAAAAATTCAACTTTTCCTCTTGTCACATTTTCTCTTATGCATGGATACTTTTGGTTGATTGACTCATTATCATTGTTGTCCTGTCCGTTTTCATGTGTTATTAAGTTTTTCCACGTGTATTTAAGTTCGAAATTCCAATTAGATAAATAATACGAGACGTGACTCAGTAGTTAGTTCATTTGTGTAATAGTCAATGATGAGAGCAGACCGTTGTTGGCATTTTTGATTGTTTATCGTTACATATGTGATGATGATTGTTAAGCTTAGTTAAAATTCTACCCATCCATGTGTGCACTTTTAAGAATTGTAAAGAGCGAGTACCTTGACATATTTCAAACTCTGATTACGACTATAATGTTATTATTATGACGACTATTTACTGTGATTTATTTATTCAGAGCTAGCGAAGTTTTATAAGTGGAAAATTTTTAGTGAGCATGCACATGTTGCGTAATCGGTTGTTCAAAATTTTCAGTTTTTATCCTCATTGTCGTCTAATTAACCTGGGAAAAGAAGAAGAGTTCACACTCTTGATTAGCACATTTACAAAACAACCGTGCCATCATCGTTAAGATCATAAGTGACGCGTGGTGATGCGATGTCGAAATGAAGTTTTATTGATAACTTGTCAACGTGGTCATTTCAAGGCAGTCATCGCCAGGTCAACTTTAATTTGTGCAGTGGTGGCAGTACTTTTAAGAAGAAGCTTTTATGTAAGTATAAGCTAAATGGAATTCAACTTAAAAACGCAAATATTTTGTGGTTGTTACAAAAACAATATTTTTAACAACCCAAGGATAATAAAAAGTTTATATTGGTCGCATTTATATAATTCATAAAAAAAATTACGGTCGAACCAACTAATTCTAAATGTCTGCTGTTTTGCAATGTGACAATGCAATGAGTCCCAAAGGAATTCGCTCCTCCTAAAGTGTTTTCTGGTCACCATACAAACAAGTGATTGGTCATGGTGTTTATGAATGGTCAAGTGGTGGTGGTGTAGGCGCTGAATGGTGATCAAGAGCATATTTGTGTGACTCATTCTATGTATGCAACCTGCAGAATATCAAAGTCTTCAAAAACGCGTTCATGGAGGCTGGTATTACTATTAAGTCAATGCAATGAGGTGGAAGTTCAATCAAAAGTTGTTATTATCCCGTTGATGATGATTGAAGAATGGTACTAATGATAATAACTGGTGGTGTTCGCTGGCTCTACGTAATATAATGTAATGAACTTCGATCTTTCTACGATACGCAACCAAGTTACGATGTTAGTATTTTTGCGTAAGGAATTCCTAATCATTATTTATCTCAAATTATTACTTGCAAGCACAAAATGAAAAGGTATACAATAGCATTACAGAATGTAAGTAGGCTCAACCTTTTCCGCGAAATTTTGCAAATCATTTGGTTTCATATACTTCTTCAAAATAAAACCCTTAACATTTTTTTTTGGATTCTGGATGCTTTTGGTGTAAAAAATCAGCCAAAATACATTTAAAATATGATTTCTAATTTGTAATAAAACATACAATTTAAATGTTTTTCTACGACGTTGTTCTCTCTGTAGGCTCAAACCCTCAGGGTATTTATGGGCCATAAGTCAGTTGGTAAATATTATTCCCTTTTCGTCTGTGCACAACAGGCATCCAGGCATCAACATCATTGCATTTTCCACATAATTAAACTCAGCTAAAGAAGAATATCAACAACAGCATGATGATGATCATTATCATCATCAAATCATCATCAGCTTTGACGTACTAGTTTCTAGCAAAGTTCCATGGGACAGTGGTATTAGAAAAGATTGCGAGCAAGATTATGAACATCGGCAATGATGATGGGAAGCGAAGGAAAGGGGAAAATGTGAAGTAGGTATTAGTCGACTAACTTGTTGCTATTGGCAATTTTTTTCTCCACTGTTGTCTGGTCGAGGCTTCTGCTGCTGACAAGTATTTTTTATAAACTCCATGCATGATGTAAATGCATGATGGTTAGAAAAAGTTACTACAGATACTTAGAAATCCCATTATGCACCAACACTGCAAAACATTGAAGAAATGAAAGTAAACCTGATTTTAGTACGAGAAGAAGATAATAAAATGTATCTACTGCACTGAAATGTTATACTATTTGCAGTTGAGATAATATATTTTGTGCATACTTTGAAGCATTACTGCTTTTTATACAGGGCAGCAAAAAAAGAACAAAGAAGGAGAGTCACTTTTTATTATTTACCCGTGAGAGACGGAGAAAAATTGCATTCCTTCTAATATCATCATCTTGTCTTGTCTTTTATTACATGACATGTTGGTGGTATGTGGTGTAGTGCGATAATAATGTAGTCAAGTAAAAGAAGATGATGATGTGCAGCCCAGGAACGACGAATGACATCATCATCAGCTTAAGTTTTAGTTTTAAAAATGATTTTAAAGTTGGGCTGATTGTGAAGTACCAGATTAAAGGATGTGAGATTATATTATTTCCCTTGCTTGAATTTGGGATTAAAATAAGAAGAACAATATTAAACAGCATAAGAGTTCACAGGAACTTGATAGTAAGTTGGTTCCCACCTTTTATTGTTAAAATTGCAAATGAACAATCAAGAATATTTTCATGGAAAGAGCCCCTCATTCACGTAGAAAATAAGAAAAAGTTGTTAGAATGAACAATGCATAGTTCTTTTTTCGCCTTTTCTTATGTTGATTGCTGGATTTTAAACTCGGACACAAAATAATTCGTTTAACGAGTTCAATTTTTTGCAATAAAAATTCAGACAGGCATTAACTGAATGTCAAGGACAAGAACCAAATGGCATACACATTCATGTACTTACATAAGTTGCGATTTGAGATGTTACACCATATTGCTCTCATGCTTGTTTGTAATATTTAACTAGTATTTATTTATGGGAGAAAACCACAATCATGTTATCATGCAGCTAAGAAAAATTTGATGGAACAGAATCCAAGGAAATTCGCTAATATAGAAGGAATATATAAATAAGTACCGGATAACTTCCTCTCTTTAGTTACCCCGAAAAATATTATGATTTAATAAACACTACGAGTTTATTCACGTTTCTTTGATTACAGCCAAAGTAGGGACTTTCTGAAAAAAGATTTCTGGTCGAGTTTTTAATAGTGATATGATGTAACGTAAATTAAGAAGATTTTACATTTTAAATACTATGAATTTGTTCCTCAGGACAGAAATTTCTTTGCTGTTTGTACTCCGGATGGGCAGGCAGACTGAATACGCCCAATAGTTAGTCCCATGAATCCCAACCCGAGTCAAAGTAAAAGTAAAACGAGTTTAAAACATCTAACAGCATTGTCCTTTGGTACAGCATGCTTCCATTTTTATTTAAATGCATTTACATTACATACAACTCGCTGATAAAATACCACATGCCACGCGAAGTAAACCAAGTAAACATAAAATTTTGCATATGCAAACTTTTCGCCATATTTTTCATGTGCTGGACGGGATTGATGATTGATAAAAAGAGGAAAGACGTTTTCAATGCAGTTTACAGGTTTATACTTGTCTGCATAAAAAACAAGATTGTTAACGTAACTGATCGAGCTCCGGCAGTTCACTCACTGCAGAAAATGCAATTTAGTTGATTTACGAAAAACGATGCATCTTGCGCAGTGCGCCGAGAAAATCGAATTGGTAGGAAAGGAAGTTCAACTAGTTATTAGTGTCCTAGGCTTAAACTTTTTCTTGTTACTAAATCAATTTCGATAAACCTGATCGAAATCCTGTTGTTTTCTTCTTTGTTATCGCATTCCGAGGCAGGGTAGCCCAGAGCTAAAAAATAATTATAAAATCGTTTAGCTTAAGTCCGTAAACTGCGTTTCGTGGATAGGTTTGAGCTAAGAAAAATGAAACTAAGCAAAGTTACAAGATTAGTTGCTGTAAAATTCTAATTAATACTTATTTTCTACGATGATGTAAGTTTTGTACACATAAAATGACAACCTGTTGTTATCCTCATTACTATAATGTCAAGTGTTAAATGTCAAGGAAAATGCCATAAAGTATCATCCATCACCCTATGGCTCCTCTTTTTTCCATGATGGCAACTAAAGGAAAAATTTGAAAACTGTTGTTCAAAGTTTATTGTTATGGGCTTTCTTTTGCACAACAGGAGATAATTTAAGCTATAAATCCAGCTAACAATTCTTTTGAATGACAAAATGAGAAAGAACCCATGCCAAAGAATCTTTCCCATGGAAATGAAATTTAAAAGTCTTTTTTATAATTTCTGTTATTATACTTTGAAAGAAGTAAAAATCATTCTTAGTCAGTTATGAACTGCTAAAGCACGAACAGTAGAGATGATGAGGTAAGAAGCGTCATCAAAAGACCCTAAAAAGAAAAACGAACGGGGTTCCGAATGCTAGCTTTTTTCGTGGCTTGAATCAAAAAGAAGTAATAACGATAGCAGCTAACCACAAACCAAAACACATCATGTCATGTGTCATGTTCGTTTTTGTTGCGTACTATACTTTTTTTTAGCATATCGTGCAGAGTTTGATATAAGTTATCATTATTGTTATTTTTGCAAATTTGTATGTTGTAGGGGTGCTGTTGCTGGTGCAAAGATTATGTGTATACACTGCGTGGGATGAATATGATGGCATGAAGGTGGTATTAAACATGAGAGAAATGAAGTGAAAAATGACATGACTTAAAAACAAATTTTTAAACTCAACTTAAATGACATGATGGTGGGTCGGGTATTTGGTACAGCTTGACAGTTTAAGAAGTCAGGTCAGGTGTGCACTACTACACGTATTTTTTATGACTTAACACATTCGAGTAGAAGAAATTCTGTATGTTCTCGGTCGGTGGTAAAACTTTTAAAAAATTCCCACTCATTTTTTTAAATCTGTAATATGTGTCGTCAAACGGAACATTTTGTTTTTTAAGATTTTTCAATACAAACTTAAAAGGTTGTCCCAGGATAAAAAAAATTTATAAGAGACATAGGCATTCATGTATCTTTACTTTGTATATAGACATCAATATATAGGCATCTAAAAATATATTATGTGTTAAATATCCTTAAAGACGATCGTCAGCAGAGTCTTTCGATCCTAATTCTTAGGGTCTCTTAATCAAATTGAATTTTTCCATTGACATGGTCGAATGAATGAAACGTTTAATTTGCTTTATTGTTAATGGGTGGATTGCATTGATGTCAGAGCATGATGATGACAGGAATGATAAGATGGATCAATTTTACCTTGTATCATTCACACTTCTTGGATCAATATTTTCTTTCTTATTTAGTTGATTATACCATATATTATGATAGATATACATACATATGTATACTTAAATTTTAAGATTATTGATGTTAGATACATATCAAAATGTCATGGTCAGCATTATAAAAAGAGTTCAGGCAATTAGAACTATTAGATCATCTTCTGGAATGGAAGCGATTAACAGCCAGATAGTACTGGATTCATGTTGCCAGCCTTTCTGTACATCGTCTATGATTTTTCAAGTATTTGTGTCATATCACGTAATTTCATGCTTTCATTTTACATAAATATTTTCCATATCTTAATTTTTGGGCACGTCAACAAAGGTATAAAATTGTTTTGTGATTCTCTAAAAGACTAAAAAATATAGTAGTAATCGAATGAATTTTCTGTTAGCTTTTGCTAATAACACTGCATGAAATGTATCAATAGAAATGTAATCTTGAATGTATTTTTCGATGCATTAAAAACCAGGAAGGAACAATTTTTTCAAAGGAATGATCCCTCGATTAATGCTGTAATAATCGAGTGATCATTAGTTTAGTTTTGGATTTGTATTTCGTACTTTGTTGAACGTCAAGTCACGCAGTCGAATCCATTATTGTCCTTCATGAGTTTCTTAAAACCCTTCAGTTTTATATATTTATAGTAAAAGGGAGTTTTGTTGAGGAGCAGTTGCAATAGAAGCATTCAGTTGGCCAAAAATAGAACACAATATGTACTTTTCTATTATTCGATTTCCCTTTTCAATTTCGATTGCTCTTGTACGTAAAAGCTATTATTATCTTTGTTTCTCAGCATTTTGTTATGTGCGCTATCGCTATTGCTGCTGCATAATATGATAATATGTATAGCCATCATATTTCATCTTAAGTTTGTACTTCTGCTTAGTCATGATTTTTTTTTTGCCAGGTCGATAAAAGTACACGTTTGACGTTACGTTAAGTGCAAGTGTTGTTCATTTTCAACAATTCACTATGAAAATCAGTGACGCGACGACTTATTGAAAAGCGCAATTTCTTTAGCAAAGAAAATGGAAATTATTCCCTGGAATAAGTTGAAATTTTCTACGTATATATTAGTGCGCGGATGTTCAAAAAACACAAATGGTATTTTTTTTATATGAAGACAAATGATGATCGTATCATTTGTCCTGTCTCACGATTTCATTACCAATACATTTGTGTTGATAAAAATTACAGGCGGTGGAATGGGAGAAACACTGTAAAAAGAAAATAACAGATGATAATGGCATGCCAAAAAGTACTGCTAAACGACAGAGCTGAAGATAATAGCAATTGCGAATTTAATGTATTTTTTTTCACTGTCGTTGTTTCCCTTTCGAAATTGGTATGCAAAAATGCAACGTTATTTGTGATAAGTATGTTACATACATGCACATCAATAGCACTTAAAAACTGAATCTATAAGTGTCCTTTTAAAGTGACTATTTAATATCTTTTTCGTTAACATGATAAGATTAATACCACCAAATGGATGTTTTTTGAGGAGGAAGAAAATACCTTTTAGTTTGTATGTATGTTGCTGATCTGATAACACCACTTTTTTTTACAGAAAGTGCAAAAAAAATTGGGGAAAAGCGAAAATAGCTATTTCAAATTAATGAATTTGATGTTAAGATTTGTAGAATTAATCTAAAAACTATTGATTATTTATACATTTTTCTTCAGCTTGAGTTTTACAACCGGTTATCAGGTTTCAGGACGCACAGAAATACGTATATTAATCAAAATCAGAAAAAACTGCACAAGATTGCAAAGCCAATTTTTTCTGTTATAAGAAAGAAATAAGATATTTTCCATGATGCGGAAAATTGACAATGAAAGAGAGACAAGGTTCAATTTCACGGTCAATTTGCTGTACACAACAACAACGCAAAGTTGCTTCTGGCAGTTTAAACGCTTCAAAACTGCTATGCTCATGAAGCCATGAGCATTGATGGCGACCTTTTCAATTAAATTCAATCAGATATTAATAAATTATAGTTTTAATTTGAAAGCAAGCTCTGCTGCCTATGCTTTTTTACACCATGACACTCTCCTCACCGTGTCATCATCATATCATCATCACATCTCTCTGCATTTACTACGCCATGTTCATGTCATCTTGATGAGTTGAAATAAATCAATCAATTCAAGTTAGTTTCCGGTTGCCTGAATTAGAAGAATGGAAGGATGATTGCAGTAGCTGTTTAAAGCTAGTGTAGTGAGAGCAATAATCGTACCACGAGGTAATAAACACGGTATGACAATAGTCGTTTCAAAATTATGTTTGCTACTGCAAATTGTTTCATAGCGTTGCGTTGCGGTGACCAGTTGTGTCAAGTGAAAATTTAAATGAAATCAACAGTTTTCTACACATATCGGCTTTAACAATAGGGATGAGATGAGAGTGATGACTGCTGACACTGGCAATGAAAAAATAATAATACACGTATGAAATTTTAAAGTTTAACGCTGTAAACATATGTATTTATGAATGGTTAATAGATACTACATTGCGTAGTTTGAGTAATTGTACAAAATAATCCTTTGCGTATTGAATCCATAAAAATTTTAAAATTGCAAACAGCGTGACGCAGCTGATAATGCTGATAAAAAATTCAATATGCGTGCTATAAAACAATATGCGATGCGAGTAAATAAAAATATTTATATGCACATTTGTTAATCTTGTTGATTGTAAAAAAATAGTTTTTAAAAGTTTTATAATTGAAAGTGTTTCCTTTCGTTGAGAAGCTACTTGAAAATATCATCATGCGATAAACTTGTTTTTCTGGCGTTCCTCTGGGAAATGGAAGAAAAGAAAAGTGATGATGTTTTGATTTGATGAAAAGCACTAAATGTGAATAGCCTTCATATGTTGTGCTATTTATTACTGTAGTGTCATTGCCATAAAGTAATAACAATTTTCACATGAAAAACCGAGCATGAATACTACATTCCTTTTACGCAGTTTTATTACCAGCTTCCGAAATGAAAGCGGAAGACTCAACGAAATTACATTAATTATATTAATAACCAGCTAAATAAAATACACATCTACTGCTTTCTTCCTGCCCTTGAGCACGTGCCTAAATTGTTGTTCCATTTAAACTTGAAATATCTTGCAATCTCGTGTACTAGGTTAAAACGCAATTGCAATTTTCATCATGGCAAATTCTCAGAACAGGATGATAATAAAAACACTACTACAAGCCCCTCAACACGTCACTTTGGTGTGCCAATTATATTTAGCCGTATTCGTTTTAGAGTAGGCGTTAAGCGCTGCTACAGATGGCTTAAGTCAAAAGTCACGTTACGCTAGCAGCTTCAATAATTTCAAAATTAAAAGGATCAATACCAAAATAGACAGTTTTCACCCAAAACAGCATCGCGTTATTACGTCATAAAACCGTTACTCAGACAATAAAAATCTTGTGTGCTACAATAATTGTTCGTCCTGATTGTTTTTGTGTACCCGTCAAAATAACATTGTTGCTTGTTAGTATCCTCCTGATACACGTGAAGTAGCAAATATGGACAAATATTTCATTACCCAAAAATTCCACCTTCCTTCATTTTTTTTCTATCGCCCTTCTCTCCTCATAAAGCTTTTCCTCTGTACTACGGTTTTTTAAACGGTGCTTATAATTTACCTCTTTTTATTATTATGATTCAGCAAAATACCACGCAACTACATAAGCCATGAAAAGATTCCGAAAAGCTAGGCCAATCATCGCCTTTGCTAGTGTTTTTTTATTGGGCATGTAAAATTTCGTTTTATTAATAAAAGTAAAAAAAGAGGTCATAATGTGACTGACTCCAAGTTTTATACTTCCAACTCAATTGAGTCAGTTTATTCAGCGATTACAGTTTTCTTCGTGCACACGTAACATCGTTTCAAAGTATTCATTACTTTTTTACTGGCGTAAATACCTATAGCCATTCAATCTTGTTCGATTTTGTATATATTCGGCATATGTCAAAAGTAACTTTCGTCTTTGCAATCCATTTCACCTCAAAAGATTGTAGAACATTTTTACAATTTTTTGATTTGCATTACCTTTTTCCAATAAACTCTACCTGGTTTTCTTCATTTTTGTTGCCAACAAGAATATTGATAGTTTTGGTATTTGTAATTTGAAAAACTCTAAATTATTTGTTAAATGACCTCTTGGCTATCTGACATGTTATCTGCATTACATAATAGCAGTTTTCAATTAAATTGCCAAAAGTATGAGTCTAAAGATATTTCAAAACTGTTTCTGGTTGTAATCTCCCATTTATCATATCATCGCCGGTTGTTGGTGTCACATATTTTTGGTAAGTAATTTCATTAGTTGCTAAATAGAATTACCATGTGTTTAAAAAATCTTCACGTGGAAACGATCCAAAAAATTGTCTCAAGAAGTGTCAGCTTAATGAGAGAGACATCAATAAAGTGAAAAATTAAGCTGACGGGGCATGCAATTCTTTCTAAAAAGTCGTCTGTCTAATCAATTAGTCTGATTTGTTGTAATAATGTTGAGCAGATTGTACTTCCAAATAGCAATTGCATGTCATAAAAATAATAAAACGACGTGTGATTTCTTTAGATTTGAGCTGTTTTTATTGTGAGACGTGATTATGATGTGGAGTAAAATACGTGTTGGTGGCGTACACTTTTAAAGGCGTGTACTGAATGTGTAGGCCCACTTCATGTTAATTACCGGCAAAACAGCTTAAATACCTACCTACGTGTGTGTGCGTAGCATCACTTGCCAAAAGTTTATCAAAATAGGCATGGACGCAGACAACCAGTGGCAGTTGCTGCTGTTTAACTGCCAATATTTTTTTATGTTCGGGTAATCAAATTGTAGTGAATGAAGTAATGTCACGTGTTGATTGCCATTTATGATGAATTTACATCAACAAACGATAAAACAGAAGCAGTATCAGATCAAACATCATATCAATTCATCATCTTCATAGCGTTCTATTTTCTGATGTTCCACAAATGTACTGGTGTGCGTAGTGCGGAAATGGAAGTTCTGAATTTTGTAAATGTATTTACGGGCGAATTTACAGAATTGAGGCAATAGTCCCAAAAACGAGCAATGTGAATCGCGGCAGTGGCTATTTGCCACGTAGTTGGAATATATATGTAGTTCTTTAATTGGTCTTTGAATAGAAAAGTGTGTGTCATTAGCAAAATAAATTATGAATGTAGGGTACAGCTATTCATACTAATTACGTATAATCAATTTTCGGTATTTTTTGTAACTTGCATTCACAAAACTAATCGTTAGTTTATGTAGAAGTGACAAGCTTAGGTTGCCGCTCTTGTCTCCGATCTTTCAGATTTCACAAAAACTTTTGTCAAGACTTATTTGATCGAGAGTTGCGTAAGTGAATCCATAATCCATGGCCCCTGTTTTATTCGTGTGAATTGTTGGATGCTTAAAGCGCCACTCTCACTATGTGCGTGCATTAGCCATGTGCTATGGAATAATAATATGGCAACACCAGGAATGCAATTAAATTAAAGTGCGGAATAAATAAAAAGGGTTCTCAGCAGTTTCATTATTTCTCTTCGTTCCGTCTTGCTTCCGGTATAATACCACTGCTATTTCGTGCACGGAAGTGAGCATAAAAATGTGAACAAATAATAATATTGAAGGATGAGAAGAGTCACTTCATTCATTCATCTATACGTTCTCATCAACAATCACCACTTCTACACCACATACATATACTAAAACTCAATGAGGATAATGTTGACCACGCACTTTGACTTGAACAAAGTTACACTTTGATATAGTATTTGACGATAATGATAATGCTATATGGTTTTGTCATAGATCTTTGTTTTTTGTACCAAAAGTCATTTATGGTTACCTATACACGCACAGTCTGCCTGCAAAGCTTTTAGTATACATAATTTCCGAGCTGGCTTTAACTAAGGGGCGCAGATTTCATCGTGGTGGTATGCTTTTAGTTAGCTGTTATGACGTCTTTTTACTATTAAATTTCTATAGGTAAGTGTTTACTTCTTTAACTGAATGCCTGTATGCTACCTGCTACATACACTATAGATTTACTTTTTACACGGTATACATAGAATAGTCGCTAAAATATTATAGGAACTAGGCATATGGTGTGTATAAATATTATAGAATCACAACAATTTTTTCAAACATTTTGTAATATCTGCCATGAAGCAAGAGCTATTGACCCCGCATCATGGTGTGTGGAACACGTATTTAGTTGGTTATTTCTAACATTAATATCGGACGTGTCAGTCAACTACAGTGGGAATGATGCACAATTGTATAGACCGATGCCAGAATTCAACTGTATAAATATTATAGAATCAAAACGTAGTTTTGAGCAGTTATTGAAAATAACTTCCGCAACCAAGTGTATTTTTTCAAAAACGTTGGTGCATAACAATTCTTACATAATACTCATCAAAATGTAAAAAGAATGAACTGAATTGATAAACTACGAAAAAAGTTACGCAAGTTTGAAATTTCGTAATCAAAATTTCAAAATTACAAGCAAATAAGCAGGGAAATTTGAATTTTCGAATTTCAAAATTCTCCACCGGCCAAATTTAGAAGGTTGAAAACCTGAAACTTGTTGTGGTGGAAGGAATTACCCATAGTCAACCTATGGTGAA
>JAQIWN010001948.1:0-17961 GCA_034699025.1 Entomobrya cf. arborea Gr-Col-00668
GATTTATTGTTTCATTCCATTTATATTTAAATTTAAAACAACTGACATGAACCAAGTACCGAGAAAACTTCATTTATGATTTAATGAGAAAACGTCGTCACTCAGAAATGAACTTAAGTAATATTATGTAGTTTTTAGACACCTGCCCTTTTAACGATTCTAATTATGGAGCAATTATGTTGCTACTTTGTTTTTCACACGACCATACAAATTTGTGACCACTTTGGTGAAACTTTCTTTTGCTACTAATTACGAAAGTTGCTTCTGATTCTTGCATTACAACTTAATTGATTTATGCCTACTTTGACAGTTTCTGGGTCCCAATCTGACCCACAAAAACTAATATTTTAAAAACTAGATTTTTATTTTATACGGTAGTATAAGTGATCGGTTTAATTTAATAAATTACAAACAAAATCAAGTTAAAAAATGTCACATTCACAGGAAATATTTTTCTTGCTCGTTACACTATTCCTACCTTTAAGCTACGGTAAGCATTAATTCAATTAATATTTTGGATGACAATTCAACTGATCAATTTGCTGATTACCACAATAAACTTTTATAAATTAACTAATTTCGCATGAAAGTGAGATCAAAATTTTATGTTTTATGTTTGCAGGTCGTAGTGTCAATTTGATGCCAGAAACTGCAAATGGTGAAGTAGCAGGTTTTGCTGACATGGCAGTTTTGAATTCAGGTGGGCCACTAATGCTGATAGTGCATTTTATTGCTATAATTATGGAATGATTTTACTCATCATGGTAAAATTCCTTTCAGGGACAATAAGCGAACTATTCTTAAGTATTTGGATACAGGTTGTGGTTATATTCTCCCTCATCCTTGTTGCTGGTGTACTTGGGACTCGGTTTTTGTGGAAGATTAAGGTGAATAACTAATAAATTGTGGTATTATAATTAATAAATAGTAAATATTTTTTAAAGAACAGTAAAATGTTTATATTATAGGTTATTGAAGTGATCCCAAAGACATCTACCACACCAAAGTAAGAGTGAGAGAAACTTAGATACACAAGTTCCAGAAACTATCCTAAAGAGCAGAAAACATTTACAACTTTACAAAGAGAACTTTATCAGTTTAGTAATAAAAGTGTTGACAGCTGTTCAAGTACTGGTTTCATGGCGTTAGTTGCAGTGCATTAGTAAGTGTGTGCTTTTTATTGAAATTGCACAATAATGTACATTTATATACTGCAGCAGCAATTGCAAAACATCTTGAAGAGTATATTTGAACGCTCTTAAATGTTTTTTTTCGAAAATACAAATAAATTTAAAAAGAATTTATTCTTTTCCTTTTGAGGTAATAATAATTCATTTGTATTACATTTCTCAAAAGAAGACCAAGATATGATATATTTTTCAAGCACACGTTAAGCTATATAAAACAACAGCGCGTCTTCGCAGACTACTCATCATATCATATATTTAAAATTTATTCGCCAAACATTCATGCTTTTATTTTTATTCATTTCTACGTTATCATTTCGTGTGAACTTCAAGACTGTCCTGTTCACTATCTAAAAGAATTTGTATGCTTAAATAACTCGTATGCATTATTATTTACCGGATGCTTTTTGCTTGTAATTTCAGGATGCTTTACTATTTAGGTATTTATATTCGTTGAAGTGTTCTGTTATCACAACATTTAGTCATTTATCAGTTGCATTTATGTACCAAACTTCATTCATTTGGGTATGCATTAAACCATTTTAAGCCGATGTTTGCGAATTATGGTAAATACATCAATTTGCTCAGTTGGTAATGCTAAATAATTTAGTGAATCTGCAAAAAAATAGTACATACAAACTTCAATTCTAATTTAGCACATGCAGAAGCGTAGACATTGACCTTATAGATAAGGCTTACACAGAAAATGATTATCAATAAATTATAAACAACAAATTTATAAATTATATGAAATGTACGTTCCACCACGAACATTTTAAATACAATTCGTACCTCGAGTAAACATATGGTTTTTATTAGTAGCCTCGGAAAATGGTAAAAGTGAACTGCATCACAGAAAACGGTTTTTTTTGGAAATACATTTTTTAAGAATCAGAAGATCCCACTTGTGTCAAATTACTGAGTAAGTTTTGTTTTAACCACAATTCGAACATTATAGCACGCGCTTGTGGTAAAAAGAACTTGATGTCAAATCATGACCAAATATTTCGCAGTACGAGTAAACGTCAAATTAAGTTTAAAAAATACTAAACGGGAAACTGACTCATCGTAGTTAAAAATTATTAGGGAACGGTTTTTTTCTGAGTAAACCTTAAAAATTTATATAAATATAGTTTAAGTGAAGTGACTAAATAAGTCAGTTGAAAATTTGTGTTTGTTTGTGAATTATACATACAAATCGTATTTATTAAATATAAAAATATGGCTGGTAATAAATTTGGAAGGTTGTTAGCTACAAATGTTACAAGATCGTTTCACAGTTCTACCGAAAAACTATTAATTTGTTTAACTTTGTTAACGGTTCTTATGACATTTAACCTGCCAAAGGCAAATGGTAAGTATGCAACAAACTTATACACTTTAATAAGTTTTATATCATGCAAGTAATAACTTAGTTATTGTCTTATAGCTTTGTGTACTATTGGAGAATTTGAATGTAACACATCCAAAAAATGCATACCAAATGAATTCTTATGTGATGGGGACAAAGACTGTGGAAAATTGGATTTATCGGATGAGCAAAATTGTGGTAAATTTTTTAAGCAAGCGTTATTGACATCTAATTACCATATCGCAAGACTATTGCTTTATAATTGTTGGTATATTTTTTAATTTCGTTAAATTAAGAATCATGTCGTACTCATCAGTTTCAATGTAATACGACGAAACAATGTATATCTATGGCGTACAGGTGTGACGGTGACAATGATTGTGGAGACAATGATACTTCTGATGAAGATGATTGTGGTAAGTTTAAAAATTATAAGCAGACAAACCAGATTAAAAAAGGATTAACATGATTTTTTTTGCTCGAAGATATTTGCCCTTCAAATGCATTTCAATGTAAGACCACAAACCAATGCGTTTCCTCTGAACTGACATGCAATGGAATTGACGATTGTGGTGACTTTTCTGACGAAATGAACTGCACTCTTACAAGTAAGCTTTGGAAAATTGATACAGCTTCCTATTTTGAGATTTTTAAAACTTTTTATAATTGACGAAACCTTACAGCATTCTGCGCAGAATACGAATTCCTTTGTAAAAATGGTAGCAGCTGTATACCGAAACGTTTCAAATGTGATGGTGATAATGACTGTGGGGATTTTTCTGACGAAGCCAACTGCACTACAGAATCAAGTAAGCTTATAAGATTAGTTTAATGTCAGTTTTTTGCTCTATGATAATGTTACAAATATAATGTCAATTAACATTTTTATATAATCTAGGAGTGTGCTTGGCCAATGAGTTTCAGTGCAATATTACAAAACAATGTGTACAAAGTAGTCAACGATGTGACGGTAAAGGAGACTGTGGACATGGAGACGTATCTGACGAAAGAAATTGCGGTAAGTCTAATTATTTTAGGCTAAATGGAAAGCTTAATGGTGTATTTTATCGAAATGATGTATCTGTTTTACAGAGTCATGCACATTAGATCAGTTTCATTGTAATACTTCAAAACGATGTATTTCCCTGGCGTACAAATGCGATGGTGATGAAGACTGTGGAGATGGAGATAAGTCGGATGAGCAAAATTGTGGTAAACGTAGTATAAAAAAGTGATGTGTAAAATTTTTGAAAAATATACTAAAAATAAATATTTACTCGTACAGATTCCTGTCCAGCAGATAAATTTCTATGCACCACAGCTAGAAAATGTATAAATAGGAGCTACAGATGTGATGGTGATAATGATTGCGGAGATCTTTCAGATGAGTTAAATTGTACAATTGCTAAAAGTAAGTTTCATTATTGGTTTATTTCTATGTTTGAGATTTGTAACAATAATGCGGATTAAGTTAAGTAACGTTTGTTTATTGTAGAGTCGTGCTCTATGAGTGAATTCTACTGTAATGCAACTAATAGATGTATATCCAGTCGTTATGTTTGTGATGGAGATAATGACTGTGGAGATTTTACGGACGAAAGGAACTGTATCGGAAGAACTAGTACGTCAAATATCATTCATTTGCAAATATGTTGTTGATCTAAATTTGTCGGATAATAATGCTAATAATAATAATGCTTAACTACATTTAATTTTTAAAGGACCATGTCCAAGATTTGAGATTCACTGTAAAAACTCAACCCAATGTATATCAGCTGGTTATCTTTGTGATGGGGATAACGATTGTGGCAATTTATCTGACGAAGAAAACTGTGGCTACAACACTAGTATGATCCTATAAAGACACCATGACGTGAACACATTACCAATATCATGACGATGGCCATAATGGTAATATTTTTAATCGTCACTTTTTTTAGCTGGCCAGTGTGCACAAGATAAATTTCGGTGCGATAATGGATATTGTCTTAGACGCAAACATCTTTGTAATGGAAAAAACGATTGCTTAGACAACTCAGACGAGCGTGGCTGTATAAGCACTGGTAAACTGTCTTAAGTCTTAATATTTTTTTAATGTGGGAATTCACTTTTATTTGCAAATCTTTTATATAGATCCATGTTACGATAAAGAGTTTCGATGTAATAATGGCACCTGTCTACATCGAAGCGATATATGCAATGGAGACTTTGATTGCTCGGATGGTGCAGACGAATTCCATTGTACTTCAGGTATTTAAAAATCAAGCTATGCACGCTTATATACTGCCGTAGTTTAATAAAACTCGTTTTTCGCTTCATATGATTAGCTACATGCTCTGGTTTTTGGTGCTACCCCTCATCAAAATGTCTTTCCAAAACAAAACTATGCGATCTTGAATATGACTGTGAAAACAAAAATGATGAGCGTAATTGTCCGGGTAAAACACATCAACAAATGGTTCTTTAAGGTTACATTATAAATAACTAAAGTTAGGTGTAACTAACTGTTGAACATTTCTACATAGCCGATGTCAAACTATCCCCATATAAGGAACGTATCATAGGTGTGATTGGACAAACAGCAAGATGGACATTTAACGTAACAAGTAATACGAATAATTGGACAATCACATGGAAAAATCCACATGACAGAAAAATTGACTATACGGTTGGAAGACACAAAATAAGTATTTTAACGAAAACTCAACTGCTTCATGAGATGGTGTTGGAAATTTCGAATATAACGTGGGAAGACAACGGTTACTATCCATTTGAAATAAAAATCGACGGTGGTTGGCGGGAATCTAAGATTTTTTATTTGCATATGACAGTTGAAGGTAAATTGGTGAACTATTAAACTTTGCTTGCTATCAATGTGAAATTTAAATATGTTGTTTTTATGTACAGGTCATTTAAAACCACAAATGGTCTATACAAATATGCAAAACTCAACTATATCAGTTGTATCTGGGACCACACTAGAATTAATTTGTAATATCACAAGACATCCAGGAATGAAGGTTTCCTGGTTTTTAGTAAGGCTTTTCAATAATTAATGTTATTGAATATATGCACGATGTGGTGAGCAAAATCTTATTAAGAAATATATGTTGGATGCTGATTTTCAGGAAAATAAACCTTTAGATGAGTTGTTACCAACTCTGGTGCTTCGATATTATGAGAGCAGCCAAGTTCTTATTGTTGGACATACTACAAAAGATTTACAAGGAAGAATAATGTGCAAATCGGAAAGCCGTAATGGTATCATAATTGCGTACGCAGATATTACAGTAACTAGTGAACTTAGTCAAGGTATGAATAAATTACTCTTTGTCGATTTTATTTTACATTGACAATAAATAATTTAGTGATTGAATATTTTATGCAGGTAGTACCAGTTCCGGTATTTTGGCCGGTTTATTAGGAGCTATCCTGTTTTTACTTGTTCTTGCATTTGCTATTGCTGTAGTGCGCTATGAGCGTCGGCAAAAGGTAAATTCTTTTACTCAGGCCAATTGTCTACTTTATGGTTTACGAACGTAAATAATATTATTGAAATTTAATTTGTTTTCAACGTAGAAATTCCAAAAGATGTTGAATGCATTTACCAAGTGGGAGTTTAGCAATAAAAATTCGACAAAAAACAATGCCAACATGGATGATCATGATGAAGCGCATCTTGTACTATAAACACTACCTTTGAAAATTGGTGTTGATACTTTGAAACGCTTTTACAATGTATTGTAAACAAAGCAATAATTTCCTTGTAAAATTTTAATTCTGTGTTTTTTACGCAGAAACGCATCTTTTTCTCCGTACGTTTTAATTTATTTTACTGTATCAAAACCATTTTACATGGTGATCCGACGTATGTGATTTTCCTTTTGTATCTAATTTTACAGAAAGGTGGTCAATAAATTTAAAGTAGCCATCACATATAACTTGCATAAGCTTGGAACGGATATCTATATATATTTGCATGCAGTTCAAAACGAATGTAGATGGAAACCACGAGAAAGGATTTAGTTCCTTATTTTCTATATTCAGATTGGGCAGTTTGAAACGCCCGATCAATCGATGTATTGTAATTATTTTTTGCAATGTTCTTCAAAAACAAAAATAATTAGTTTTGTTCAAAACTTTGATCAAACCTTCACATAACACCACCTTCAATAAAATACATACGTGTATGTCCAGTTCAAGCAGCTTGGCCTTGGAAATATTTTTTCATAACTAAAATCGAAATGAAAGTTTCTTTCTCTCTTCTTACGTGTTTTACAATTTATCACAATAAAGTTTGTGGTTCACTGTTTAATTTGGACATAAATTCTGAAAAATATCATCATTGCACGGTTTTTGTAATTCGAGACGCTAACCAAAACGATCCAAATATGCTACTTCGATTTCCACTGGCACAAATTACTAATCCATATCTAAATAATATCATAAACGAAAATCAAGCGACCCAATATGATGAAGTTCTCTTAACATGGATAATTAAAGATTCGGAATACATATTTGAGCGAATACATCTACATAAACCCACCACAAAACTTGGGCTCACAGCAGAAAAGTATAGAAACGTCCTTAAATCGTCTTGTTCAATTATATTTACTGATCCATACCAAATATTTCACGGACCAAATCAACCTTTAGATTGGGAACACGAAGTGAGCTTTACAAGGCTGTGGGCGTTTTGGACAAGCTATATAACATCAAATGGAAAACTTGACATATCAACCGAAAAAACTGTATTCATAGCAATTACAGGATACCTACCAAATAATTTTGGAAATTTTCAACATCACGAAGCCCTATTTACAGCACCTTTTATCGTAATATTTGGACACGTTTCATCAGCATCACAGACAAGATACTTCTTAAATTACTGGTGGGCATGTAGTTATTGCAAAATTGAATTTGAGACTTACCAGAATCTTAAAATATTTCGGGGCAATCTGAACACATCGATTACATATTCATTTTGGGAATTTACATTGATTCAAACTTTTCCACAATTTTGGCAAGAATCCACCAATAGACCTGCTCTTAACGTAGCTCATTACACTGGTATGAGTTTCATTCGTGGAAATAGGCGAGTGAAATGCGATGAATCTACAGAATTTTTGTTTAAGTATATCTATAATCGTGAAACCTTCCAAGCTTTGTATGGTTGCCATGACCCAGCCGTTCAAGTGCTCAATTTATTAGCAGAAAAAATTAACTTTACGATAACATATGGTTTCGTGATGCCATCCTGGATCAATTTTTATTTTCAAGCTTACATTTCAATAATCAGTGTAAACCCTGCAATTATACCGGAATCCGATCCAAATGTACACACTAGTTTACAATGGGATATAAGAAGAGTTGGATTGTATTACTGCGAAGAAAAGAGCATCACCAAGTACACAAGTATTTTTGCTGTTTTGGGTGAACCATTCGATTTACCTACTTGGATTTGCCTTGGCATTGCTACCAAAATACTAATAATTTATTTTGGAAATCCAAATGGCAAAACTAAGTTCTGTTTAAGGATTTTGCCACAAGCATTATTTGAAGTAGTACGGCTCTTACTTCAGAGAACATTCAACTCGAAATACAAATTCCGAGTTTTATTCCTCTTTACATTTTTCTTTATAGAATTCTTCTTTCTTTCATCTGCCACTGAGAAATTAATAGCTCCTGGATTGCCTTATATTATGAAAACACTAACAGAGCTATTTAGAAATGGGTACAAGCTTTACCATCCTGATATTGGATTTATAATAGAAACAGACTACAACAGTGACAACAAGATAGGAAAGTCAGCTAGAGAAAATCTTGCCAGATCATTTGAGTCACAATTAAAGATAGAAGGTTTTTAAGGAAACTTAAGATTGAATCCAGTTGAAAAATATTGGTGGCCACGTGATGTACATGCGCCATGGTTCAAAACGTTTAAAAAGGAAAAAAAGCATGTGGCTGTTGTTTTGTCTCAAAGGAACGAACTGTTTGCATTTTGCGCTATAGGTATGTCGTGTGAAAAGCATCAGTGTTATGATGTTCCCAAGAAATACGGGTATAATATGGATATTATAAGTGTATTTTCAAAAATTAAAAGTCAAATTGAGCCAAAGTTAAATCAGATACTTTATGAGAGCGGTATTCGATACATGTGGTCCGATATGGAGACAAGTCGTTTGCAACGTTTTAAGCTTCGAGAAAAGAAAAATAAGAATGGGCCTGTTGAGATGTCTGTTCGGGATCCTAGATTTCTTGCTTTAGTAAAACTGGCAGGAATTGGTTTCGGACTTTCAATCATCAGATTTTGTTTTGAAGTTGGGCTGAAAACGTTTTCGTCAATACTGGAGCTATGCAAATCAGGAAAAACATTTGTTAACAAGGTGGCAATGCGTTTTGTAATTTGTTTCTACAAAATTATATCGCAGTTTAAAGAGTTAATCGTAAAAAGTAAATTATTTTAAAATATATCTGGTAAAAATGTCTGAGAAAATAAGCTGATGAATTGGAAAATTTCATTTAAGATTTTTATTTAAAAAAATATAATTAGTTAAAAACCATGAAGCTTCGAGGCTTTGAAAATTAAATAATTTGCAAGGTGAATACTTTTCTCAGTTGTGATTTTCATTCAGATGAATTTATAGACAGATTCCTCATTCAATAGTTTACAAAATTACAGAATGGTGCTTATACTATAAATTATTGTCTATATTTATAACATCGAGCTCTTAACAAGGTATGCGCAATCATGCACAAAAATGTTTTGAATACTATCTTTTAAACTGGTTGTATATATAAAAAATCCTTAAATTATGAACTCTTACAAAATAAAACAAAATGTCAAAAAACGCATCAGTAATTGTTCATTTAGATAGTCATCCTCATATGTTTTCATATCTTTAAATTTTGAAATTAGGTGAAACCAGCATTAGATTTTATATTTTGGTTTAGAATGTACATAAAGAATAACAATATACGCACCTGACTTTCAAGGTTAGTGCGATTTCTTGTTATGAATAAATCAACTAGCCGGACAGACGTATAAACAAAACCAATGCTGAAGGCAATGCACAAAACCATTTCTTTAGCTACAAAAGTAACAAACTAAAGAATAGAACGTAACGAATTTCTATCTACATTTGAATTAGTGTTTAACTGATAAATTTTGTGGTAACTCTTACATCGCACACAAATACGTAATATATACTGCGTAAAGACAGTACGAGCTTTTAACAAAGGGTAATGAATCGGACCTAAAACTTTGAGTAAACGAAATTTTCGACAAAGAACTTGAAAAGTTATTTAATGAAGTTTTAGCTCATAATAATAAGATTTTGGTTTCATTTAATACGAAAGGTTGTTACCAAGAAAAATTGCGTATAAAAATTGCAAATTTAGTACAAAAAATTCTATATCATTGTCATTCGCGTGTATTTTTTAAATCTAAAATAATGATGAAAGTTTCAGTTTTTTGTTCATTTTAGCCTAAATTCACGGTAACAAATTGATGTGATTTACACAAAACTACGTATATGAAAATATAGCATATATTCTTACCACAAAACTTCACCACTCAACATCCTAATATGACTACAATTACTGAGAAAATGAAGTTTGGTGAATATGGACATTTCTCGTTACAATATATCCCCGCTGTTATCTATTTATCTCAGTAGAAATTTTTTAGTTCCGTTTCAAAAAATATTTGGACTGAGTTTGATCTTTCTTGCGAATTCTTAATTTTGCATCTATTATTTACTTAACTTGATATTTGGACACATAAGTTTTAGTCAACATGCTACAATATCGTTTACTGAATCTTAAAATGGTCTATATTATCGTATTTATTCTAGCAGTATATTTATTTCTGATAGAATGCCGTAAGTATGATTCAATATTAGTTTGGTGTAAAGCGAATTGTAAAGTAAACCGGTTTGGGTTGGATCGTACAATTTAAAAACAAATATAATTTTAATAAAAAATGCATACTTTTTAAATACAGAAAATTGCACATCCATTCAATTCCAGTGCAAAATTACCAAACGATGTATATCTTTAGCTGCGCGATGCGATGATGACTTAGACTGTGGTCGTATTCCGGGACGCAGAGATTTTTCGGACGAGGAGAATTGTGGTAAATTATATTTTAAACTCATGACATTTTCCGAATCAAAACTAGAAATTTGTTCATTTAAAAACTCTTGTCAGTTTGAAATAAAAACAAATTAGAGGTAATTCGTAAAATGGATTTTTTAAATTTATGTTTTGAATTTTTGGTAGATAATGTTTCCTGCCTGCCAAGCCAGTTTCATTGTAACACGACTAACAAATGCATAAATTTGGAGTATGTTTGTGATGATGATGATGACTGTGATGATAATTCGGATGAAGAAAATTGTGGTGAAGTTGAATTTAAGTTTCAAAAATAATTTTTAATTTGGGCTAATGATGTTATATATGTTAATGTTTAAACAGGTGGCACTCGAATTGTAAATTGTCCTGAAAGTCATTTTCAGTGTAACAGTACAAGCACATGTATACCCATCTATTTAAGGTGCAATGGAAATCAAGATTGTGTTGACTTATCTGATGAGCAAAACTGCGATAACATCACAGGTAGGAATGTGTTAGAACACAGATTCTTTGTTAAACCTAAACGCTGGAAGTACTTTTGTTCAGTTAGGTTTGGAGTTTATACTCATAATAAGGTTTAACTACCTGTCAACTTAAACTTAATGCAGTGCAAGGGATGCGTTCAGTAAATCACATTTGCAAATATTTTTTACATTCAATACAATAATGATTTAGTAACACTGCAATGTGATTTCGTAGTTCAAAGGTTTAGCCTAAGAATAAGAAAACCGACCGTAAAAATATTTAGACACTTATTGAGTTGACCTTCAAATATGAACGTACGGTAATCTTTTATTAATCAATTATTTCCTAGTACAATGTCCACCTGATCGAATATTGTGCAATGCCACAAAGAAATGTATTCCACTTAATCATCTTTGCGATGGTGATGATGACTGTGGAGATCTTTTCGACGAAAGTAATTGTGGTAATGCTACATATTAGTTAAAACTGCTATATATATTTACAGGAATATGATAATAAATGTTTTCTCCGTAATTTAAAATTCCCTTTAAGAAACCTGCCCAAGGGAGGCATTTCGATGCAACTCTACTACAAAATGTATACAGCATAGTTTTGTTTGTGATGGGGATAATGACTGTGGAGATTATTCTGACGAAGTTGCTTGCGGTAATGGAACAAGTAAGCCTACACTACTATATGTTTTCAAATAATTTTTACAAGCAGCTTTTGCATAACTTTACAGTTGATAATATATGCAGTAAAATTTATGTTTTTTACCCATAATTAACATTGGAAACATTTTAAAGCTATTTCATAACATTTAAATTATTTGTTTGAGATGAAATTTGCATTTAATTCTTGAAATGTAACTTCTGCATATTTGTGTGTGTGTAAATGTTTTTCACTTTTTAGTAATAACTAATTTTCTACGTAGGAATATGCCAAAAACCCGCATTTCAATGCAACACTACAGCCAAATGTATACCAAGTCGGTACGTTTGTGATAACGATAACGACTGTGGTGACTTTTCTGACGAAGCTAATTGTGGTAATCGTACAAGTAAGTTTCTCTTTTTTTTCTAGCATTTTGACTTCAATTTATAGTAGCTAACTTTGAACTTATATTCAAAACAATACACCACTCTTATAAAGCGTAACATTTATTACATCAAAAAGGGCCTATAATTCCTACAACATGCGCACAAAACCAATTTCGCTGTAATAATTCAATGTGTGTCTCAAGGAATTATTTATGTGATGGGGACAATGACTGTAGAGATTTTTCAGATGAAGATGGCTGCCGTAACTCATGTAAGTTTCTAAACAAATGGAACAATGCTTCAAAATAAGAGTGTTTCAAACATGAGGCTCACATCGAAAGCTATCATAGTTTAAATCCATATTGAAATATCTGTGTATTATTTTCAGCTTTAGGGGAATGTGAACTTAACCAATTTAGATGCAACAATGGTTACTGTCTACGTCGTATACATGCATGTAATAACATAAATGATTGTGTGGACAATTCCGATGAGCAGAACTGTACTAATACAGGTAGAACATGAAACAATCGCAACTACAATCGAAATTTTGTACTAATTAGTTAGTAATTTTTGCAGCAAAATGTGAAGACAAACAATTTCGATGTAAGAATGGAAAATGTATTAGTAACAGTAGCATTTGCAATGGTGAAGTTGACTGCTTAGATAAGGGTGATGAACTGCATTGCTTTAAAAGTAAGTAAAAAGTAAAATATTAAAAAGTACCTTAAGTTTAACTATGGTAATTTGACGCGATGTGAATTAATTTGTTTTTCAACTCAACATTGTTTTTACTTAGATAACTGCAACGGTTTCTGGTGCAACCAGTCCTCAAAATGCCTTTCATCGTTGAAGATTTGCAACCTTGAGTATGATTGTGACGATCAAACTGACGAGAATGACTGTCAAAGTAGAATAAATTTAAACATGACTTAAATAATAAATTACTGAATATTTAATAATATTTTTTGTTGCTTGTTTTTTCCCAAAAGCGAGCCTGACAATTTTAGCCAGTGTCAAAGGTGTTATTGGCACTATCGACAATAAGGCCAAATGGATATTTAATGTTAGGAGCAATACCAATAATTGGACAAACAACTGGATAAACCCGAAAGGGATAAATGTTGACCACAGTACAAGTGGCAAGTACAAAATTTCCATTACAAAGAAGGCAGAACTTCTTTACGAAATGGTCTTGGAAATATCCAACATAACTTGGGACGATAATGGTCTATATTCCCTACAAGTCAAGGCGAAAGGTGCTTCCAAGGAACCAAATGTTGTGTATATGAATTTGGTAGTGAAAGGTAAAATAAATTTATCATAAAGTGCAAAAGGCATGTTTGAAATGCCAATTTAATCAACCTTAATGAATTTTTATTTTAATAGAACTAACTCCACCAAAATTTATTCAAACAAATTTGCACAACCATAGTATTACTTTTACTAAAGGAAAACCACTAGAACTACTTTGTAAAGTTACTGGTCTGCCTAAAACTAAGGTTACTTGGCTGTGGGTAAGAAACAGTAAATTAATAATTTTAGTGACTTACTCCAAGCACAATTTTAACATTAAAGTATTCTAGGAGAACAAAACTTTAGCAAACTGGCCGGAAAATTTAGAGTTTTCTCTTTATCAAAGTAACCAAATCCTATTAATTCAGCATATTCCCCTGGAATCACAAGGACAGTTTATTTGCATTGCTGAAAATGAAAATGGAGAAATAATGGCATACACCGATATTGTTGTACAAGTAGAAGGTATGCCATTCAATATACGATTCGGTATATGGCACGTAAACAAACTTATAAATTCGTAAAATGTTATAATAATCTTATAACTATTCATTTAGTGGACAATTTACCTTTAATCTTGGGACCAACTGGAGGTATATTTGGTTTAGGCTTTATATTTCTGATGTATCTCGTCTTGCGATATAATTGGAAACAAAGAGTAAGCAATTATTTTCAAGCAAGGATCGTTTGAGCAATGGTGATGTCATCCAGGTTAGAACTGACATTCCATGTTTATTACTTTCCAGAAACTAAATTTATTATTAAGTGGATTGAGCGAGAAAGAATTTTATCAAGGGGCAATTGAGAACCTTAATCCTGATTTAAGTGTTAGTGACCAAGCACATTTACTTCCTTTTCAAAAGGCTACTTGGGAGTTTCCTAGACAAAACTTGAAACTAGGTTAAACATTAAAAATGAATTATATGCTGCTTTATTTGATAACGAGCCACTGAAATGTGTATCGTGTTGCTAAATTTTATAGGAACTCCATTGGGATCTGGTGCATTTGGGTTAGTACTTCAAGCTAAGGCAAGAGGAATTTCAGGAAATGAAGAGAGTACTACAGTTGCAGTGAAAACAGTTAAAGCAACTGCCGACGAAACTCATTTTAAGGCTCTGATAACTGAGCTAAAGGTTATGGCTAATTTGGGTACCCACTTGAACATTGTCAATTTAATGGGTGCTTGCACAAAAGATTTGGCCAAAACTAGTATGATAAACAGAACATAATATTATTTATATAAATTAAGTACATACGTGTTTTCGAGTATGAAAGGTTTGAAAGTGATTTTTTAAAAATTATAGGAGAATTGCTTGTCATCATGGAATTTTGTAAACACGGAAGCTTATTGAGTTACATGCTCAAGCAAAGACAAACATTTATAAATCAACTGAATCCAGCAACTGATGCAATTGATCATTCTATTTGTATTAGAAAAATGAGTAATTGTAATACCTTAAATAGACAGGAAGACTCTACTGGACAACAAATGGAAACTTCAAATGATATGCTAGTGACGGATTACAAGGGAGACTACCAAGTTTCTGAAACTGAAGCAGTGAAATCAACTGATTTGTTAAGTTGGGCTTTTCAGGTTGCCAAGGGGATGGAATATCTGTCTGCTAGAAAAGTACGTAGCGATTGTAAATTAAGTTGAATTGCCAATCATTTTTATGTATGAATGCTATTACGGTATGAAACATTTGTCTTTTTTTAAATTTAGGTACTCCATGGAGACTTGGCTGCCAGAAATGTACTATTGACAGAAAATAATGTTGCCAAAATTTGCGACTTTGGCTATGCTTGAGAGACGTTTAAAAATTATGACTATAAAAAGAATACAAAGGTATGAGTATAAATTTAGCTATTTTGATGACAATGCATACTAAAATATTTTTATTTGTATTGTATTAGGGGATATTGCTGCCCATCAAATGGATGGCAATCGAGTCGATTTACTGTGGAGTTTTCTCTTCAAAGTCGGATTGCTGGTCTTACGGAGTACTTCTCTGGGAAATGTTTACAATGGGAAACAAACCTTATCCAGGTACTAAAATTGAAGCACTTTAAAATGTTTCACAATTTTTTCTATATATATTTTTTTCTGCCAGGAATGGAAGTAAATGAAGACTTTTGTCAACGGCTGCATGATGGCTACAGAATGGACAAACCCCGTTATTCACCATCTTCTGTATACCAAGTTATGCTCGACTGTTGGGCACATGAGCCTTCAGATCGACCTACATTTTCTCAGGTGTCGACTTGTCTTCGAGAAATGATATCAAACTGGGATCGAAATGGATACACGAAGTTGAGTGAAATTTACACTAATTTGCCAAATGATGGTATGAATAATGGCACAGACTACTTGATGCAAATTGGGAAGCCCGGGTTCGGTGTTGATAGCAGTGGAAATTCTAAACCCGCTGCTAGTATATCCCAAAGGTATCAAGAGGTTCCAACTGCATCCCCAACTAGACTTGAGTCAACCTGCTCTATTTTGATTGACAGCAATCAGTGTACTTTTGTCAACAAGGGCGTTTCGTCCGTAGAAGAAAAACTATAAATTATATCATGTTAAGAATTATTTTAATTTTTAATATCATAGTTATCCAAAGTATAAAAATCTTGAAAACATTAGTGTAAGTAAAATTTCTAAAAATCCATATGCATTTGCATTCATTATCCTTATTGTGATGTATATTAAAAACTTATCTTTGATAATTATCACAAAACTAGTTTGAGTTGCTTCAATAGCTATTTTTAGCTTTTAAATAATATCTTTGCGACAGTGATTTACATAGTTACCAGTTTATGTTCCACTTTATTTCCCAACTCACAATACTGTCTGTTATTTCATTTAAGATATGCGGCATGGCTATTAGATAAGGTAATCGGGGTGACTACCTGAAATTGAAATGACATTCGAATAAGGAAAAAAATGGAGTATAAACATATTTTCATTAATTTGCTGGATGGAGTTATTATACTTATTCCATAAAACGCTGATGAGTACCAAGTCCCTCAGAACCACATCAAACGAGTCGTTAGCATGTAGCCTATGTGCTTACGTCCTCAATAGTACTTTTTCTGTAGAATTGTCTTTCTTTAATTTAGCTCAAAAATTTAGCGTGTATTTTGGTTTGTTAACATAAATAGATACTCTACATTTCCTCCAACTGAGTTGAATAACCATCTCAGATATAATTTTATCAAAGTAATTGGTTAAATATTTAGTCTTCTTGGCTACTGTCGTAGAGCAAAGTAGCAGCTGCACAGACCAGGGCACCCGTCTGTCTTTACGACATAATATTTATTTTTTTAGTCAAAACAAAAATAATATATTATGATTATCCATGTTTTATCGTGCCAAAGGCTAGATCATCTTTGTTTTTCCTTATATTGGTTTTTTATTAAGTAATTATAAATAAATGGGACCTTTCATATATTTGTATTTGTATTGTTATTAGTTTACGGCATAGTGTAATGCAGTGCAATAATCATTTTCATATAAAACACGATTGGAATTTCTTACATTTATTTAAGTAGGAATTATTAGCATTACGTTTTCTGTTTACAAGTAAATGGTATGATAAAATAAATTGCCAGGAATCCACCCAAGGATTAGGGTTCATACTAATTTCCTGAAGTCATCAAGATTCATGTATGTGATAATAGCAGTTCAAAAGAGAATGGATAACGTTTCCCGAAAGTCATATTAAACAGCCGCCTGGTTATGTAATCGCTTTTAAGAATAACGTCTGATATGCAGCTGCAGAAAACGTCTAAAATAATTTCAATGTCAAGTTCAATATGATTTTCGTTCCCATATGAAGTTTTTAGCTGTAAGCCCATTACAATTTATAAGAAAACAGGTATGAATACAGGTAAATTAGTGTACTTATTTACCTGAGAGGAACACATTTTCATTAGACGACGTTAAAAACGTTTTTGTTTTTACTCATTATGACGATTTTTTACCCTGCAAAATTCAATGCGTCATCCCATCCATTCGGCTAACTTTTATTGGACGATGTTTGAAGACTGACGTATAATAAGTATGCAGCTGCTGGCAGAGCAATTCACCAGAATGCTTTACTACGACGACGTAGCAGTCATTACTCCACCACAGCAGACTGCCGTCTGTCCATCAGTCTCTCCGTAAGTCGTGCGAAGAGATTATCCAGCTTCTTTGAAGTAGTTTTATGATGAAAGAACTAGTAAAAATTGAATGAAAACTTGTTCATGCGTTTATATGTGTACAGGTATGTATGTTACATGTTATTTTGACAAGTATAAGGAAGTGAGTCAGTAAATACTTGTAATCCGCCAAAGTTACGTCACAACTTAAATCGAATGGGTCTTCTAGCTTGTGTCAATTTATATTGTTTAGAGAACTCAGTTGGGATTTGGGTTCGACTGGGTGACAGCTTATCCAAAATTTCTGTGCAGGAAGCTTTAAGAATATTTGCTGCTTTATACGTT
>JAQIWN010001949.1:0-17955 GCA_034699025.1 Entomobrya cf. arborea Gr-Col-00668
AGAACCACCATAAATTAATACCAAACTATTAAACTACCTTGACTTATATATTCCACCCACTGTTTCCATTTGCCCCAATACTACATAATAAGATTCACCTGAGTTATCTTTCATAAAAAAAACTTTGATCAAGATGATAACGATGACTCACCCCAGACATAAAACTAAAGCCTTATCATCATCCAAAAAAAAATCATATCAAGATTTCTTCTTCTTTTTTTACTACTACTGACTGTTAAGCATTTTTGCATACAAATGTTAAAATTTTAAATATGTGTGGAGGCACTCAAAAGTTTTTTTACTACTTCAGAAAAAAAATATTTTCACCCACTATTCCCAATAGTATCTCACCTTGAGTATTTCTCTAGTAAGTGTATCGTATCGTATCGTACAGCATTAATTCTTAATATTGCTATCAGATCCAACCAAACATGATCAATTTTTTTTAGAAAGAAAACACCTTTTTCAAAAAGAAATGGACGAGAGAATGACGTGATGATGATGAAGAAGACACATACAAAAATATACTTTTTTAACATGGCAAAGAAAAAAAAGACAAGACAAGACATGAGCGAATGTGTTTGTGTGATTTCTGGCACTATCTCTCCTTTTTTCTTCTAGACAAACACAAACATGAAGAGAGAGATACATTTATATTACTACTTGCATTGCATTTTCAGAACATAACATGATCATGATATGCTGATATGATGATCAAGTTCACTTTGCACATTGAAATTTTTCAACTTTGAAATGATCAAAATAATCATTTGTGTCTATGTATATTGTACACAGTTGTGAGTAAAGTAACAAGTAGAATCTGCAAGTTTCCATTGGGCTTACTTCTCCCGTATTAGTATTCCACCACCACCACTTTACACACATGCACAACTTTGTGTAATGATTGGTTCTTATTTTTTCTTCTTCATGTATCAGTTACTCTACTCACAGTGGAGTAAAGACGTACACAGTTTTAAGCTGAGCGATTTTTTAGCATTTCATTTAGTTTCAGCTTACCTTTCACCATGAAAACGCTTTTAGTCAGTTGCTTGTTGCCAAACTGAAAAGGCAAGAAAGAGGCAGAAAAGTAAAGTTGTTAGTCAGTTTTTTTCTGACTGAAGGAATGTGAGAAAAACTAAAGCATACAGACAACAGAGTAGACACATGGAAAACAAGCCAAGAGGAAAACATATTGGTTTGGTGTGTATGGTGGTGCCGGTGTGTGTATTTTTGTGTTTTGTGAAGCAACTTGAAAATGTATTTTTTTAAGAAAAAAAATACAATTGACTTTTTTTAGAAAATAAAAATGATTTGCTGGAAGTTTAAGTCTGTTTGAAAAAATAGTATATATTGTTATTGTGGTTATCTGGTAAAAAAAAATTAAATAAACTGAGAGAATAAGTTTGACATTTTTTTATTTAATAGGAGGTTTAATAGTTTTAAAGTGAAATATTTTTTTCCAAGAGTAAAATCTTCTCTGGAAAGGAGGACAGACTTAAAGAGAGATTTTGTATTTCTGTGAAATATTATACTGTGAATATACTGGTTCCTACATATTATGGGTATGACATGACAATTAATGGAGAAAATACTTATTTCTGGAAATTATTATTTTTTTGGCCAATTTTTCTTAATAGATAGAAAAAATGGTTTTTGGTTAGAAAAATACATCAAGTGGTTGAGTAGGAGGAGGGCAAATGAATTCCACTTCAACCTGTTGATTTTTTTTGCGTTGGTATGATGCTTATTCCTAAAAAAGCTGATGCTTACAAATTGTCTCACTTTTCTGCGTATTTATTCCGCAGTATTCTGCATAATCATTTCGATAGCACTCCGTTAATTTTTTTTAGGAAACAAAGTAGAAATTAATGGGAATGTGGGAGAAAAGTGTCCTTCTTCCAACATTTTTTTCTAAACAAAAAAGAAATATCTGGTTTATAAGTAAAGGCATTTAGAAAACTCAGCTTAGTTTTCAGTATTTTATTTTTATTTAAAAAAAATATATAACAAGTTTAAGCCATAAAAATTGAATTTCACAGTAATTGTTGAATGTACAATTAGAATTACAGAGAAAGCACTTGACCATTTCATTCAAACCTTTTTGATATATCAACTAATTATATTTTGTTTGAATAATTTTTTTTTTACAAAATGGGAAAATACGGAGAAAGAACAAATGATATGCCTGCACAGTGTCTATTGTTATTTCAACGAATTTCCAATATACACAAACAATTCACCTACCAATTGAAATGATTTGATTGATGGAGGCTTTGATATTTCTCCCAATTTCCACTAAATAACCTCCCTGTATACTCCAAAGAATTACACTTGACAGAGATACTCACAATCATTTGAATTGTTGTGTTTTGTGGAAAAACTATCATTTCTGAAAAATCCATGAAATATAATTGCTCTATATTTTTCGAGTAGGCTCCTTCTTGAGGATCCATCCATCCATGACACAGAATTTGCAAGTTTTAACCCAAAACACTATACTATTTCGTCGTTAAAGCCCTTAAGAAAAGGACTACCTTGTTTTAAAAAAACAAAATTGACGACCTTTCAGAGAGACCTCCTGTTTGTTATTCTCTTCGGTGTCTCCCACACACTTTTTTCCCCTTTTTTCTCTCCTTCTCCTCCTCATCATTATATCATCTCTCACATCCCGCCATTTTTACTGCTCTAACATTTTATCCCATCAAACATGATCATGTCTCAGAAAATATAAATGTTTTTCTAGATTGGCATATCAACATCACATTATTTGTTTTGTTTCCACAAAATTAGTTTTTATTAAATACTCAATAATCCGCTCCGCTCATCGTCAGCATACCCACACAGTTAACTTTTCAAGTGAAATACACAAGGTTTCTTTTTTACTATTGTAATAAAAACACTGGAGAGTAACTTCTGTCTACAAATATTTTTTTATGAGTACCTGTACCTTATGCATATATCCCCCACTGCGTTTACTATGATCCCATGATGTACAATTTTTTACTTCCTTACCTTTTATGAATGAATGAATCGGTAATAAAAAAAATATAAGTAAATACATATGAAAGGTATGTGGGTATTCCGATACACACGTTTTGCAGAAAAGGCCCCTTTTTATAAGTGCTGACCACTTTCTTTCATTGGAATCCTTTGCCCTTCTCCTCTCTCTTTATATTTTGATAACATTTTTTCCCCTTCTTATTTGCCTTGTCTTGTGACTTGACCCGTGCGTCTTGTCTTAACCGGCTTTGTTGGTTTATATAATAGTTCAAGTGACATAATATCATATGTTATCTTTTTACAAGCCGTGTAGTCATCATCAACATCATCAACACCACTACCAACGTCGTGATCATGATCATCGTCAAGATCACAGCAGCAGCTGTAGTGTAGTTGAAACATTTAAACGAAAATGGTAAAACCTATATTGCTGTGTGGGTGGTGATTTTCATGAAAAAAAGAAGGCGAATTGCTGGTGGTGGTGGTGGTGTGGCAGTGGCGACTCTGACTCTGGCTCAATCTTTTCTGAACTGAACAAAGATGTTCAAGAGATTGTAAACCTTTCAGTTTTTATACAAATTTATTTAGCACACTACATAGGTACATGGTTATTATATAATGTTTCGTTGGACAATGCGTAATCTTTTCCAAATATATATATATATTTTTTAAGAGATGAGATGCAAATAGAAAAGGAAATATCCTCTGGTCTAGTCTAAACTGCATTATTATCATAACTAAATTGTAGAGAGATGTTTGTAAGCTTTGTATACTTTTCCATTCATTCAAAAAAAAGTAAGGTGGATATGTGGATTGGATTTTGGTGATGATGTGGTGGACTTCTCTCTTCTTCTTCCTGGTTTTACATCACATTATATCCTTCCTTGTAAGGTTCGTGTCTTGGCTTGGCTTGTCCATCCGATCCGTCCGTGCGCATTATTTTCTTTTTTGAAATGACGAAAGAAGAAGTAAAAGGGATAGAATAGTGATAGCCAAACAGGATCAAAAAAATATATAACTGCCTCAAAGCTTTTTTTTTAACAAGGTTCACCAGTTTAATTTAATGTGTTGTTCTTTTCACCAGAGAGAACTTTTGGCTTTTCTTGCCATTTATGTTACATTGTCATACCTTCATTTTTTAGTCAGCTTATGCGATTAAAAAAGAAAAAAAAGGAATATGCTCTAAAACTTTTATTGTTTCTTTGAAAAGTTTCTAGAATTTCTTAAGAAAATATCAAAAAGAATTACAAATTTGCAATTACAGATAATTATATGGTTTTTATGAGTGCATACATGCGTGTCTGAGTAATTTTTTATCGGGTTTTATTTTCTACAATAAAAAACGGGCGTTTTGAAGAACACGTGTATGCTAATTATTGTAATACAGGCAACAACATGGATTTCCCTCCCCACTGGAGTTTTTCCAGTTGCTCTTTTTTAAATGAAAAACCTAAGCCACTATTTCTTTACATTTCTAAGAAATATTCATCATATTTTGTTACAATGTAGACAGACGGTGGTAGTGTTTCATGCATCGTGAAATTCGCGAAAAAAAGGTGTAGTTTTTTTTCGTGCGACATATGTGCATACCTATGTATATTATTAGTGTATATTGATAGATGAGCATACATACATAATGTATCAACTGCCACTGACACCACCACCCACCCACGCATCACCACATAAAACAAGCAGTTAAGCAGTAAAAAATGAAAGAAAGTATGTAATAATGGTTCCCTAGTGAGCGAGAGAGGCAGGAAAAAGGAATGCACTTGTCTCCTCTTCGCTCCGTAGTTAAATGAATGAACTGCCAGACAGACATGTTTATTACGGAAGAATGAACTTAATAATCAAAATCAATGCTAATCCAATACAGCCTTTTAGAAAGAAAAGAGAAGCTAAAAGTCAAGTGTTATTTACTTTAATCATAATAATCCTGTATTGTTATTATAATTTTCATTATTATCATTAGTAATTCTTACTAAATTTATTTAAAAAATACAGTTTTTGAGATTACAATCTACAGATAGACTACTAATTAGAGTTTTAATTTTTTTTTATTGTGATTTTCCCTTTGAAATGGGAAATTTTATTGCATTTTTGTTACGCTTGTGGCTAATTAATTTGATTATAATTTATAAGTTAATTAATTTTCTCTATGACCAATTTTTCCCCAATTTATGTATTTACGTAAACAATGCCTACTTTTGCTTTATTTCATTTATTTTGCTTCGTAGATAACAAGCTTGTATTCTTTCATCTTTCATTTTTATTAATAAATAGAAAGAAAATTGAAAATTTTCTAGCTTGCTTACAACATTATTTATGTATTAATGTTATTATCATTACTGGCTTTTATTATGTTTATCATGAACTGTGTCTTGTTTTTGCAGTCTCCATTCACATACGGATGGCAACATGTCTGTCACCACAGGTTCTAAGAGGCTTTAACAAAAGGTAAGGCGATGGTCTTTTTTCTCTTTATTTTTAAATTTAGTGAATAGAATGACACGTAAGTGTACAATACAGCGACAGAGATAAAAAACACTGTGATTTAATAGTAAACTGTTTTAGAGATCCTTTTGTTTCTATATTGTTAGCGATGATCATGATCATCATGATTATCATTGTTCTTAAATGGATAAAAAGTTATTGATACACAGTCCTTCCGTTACACCTTATCTAAGATCTCTCTCTCCTTCTTCTATGATTTTTCTTGGTATATTAGATAAAGTGGAACAAAAAGACATGAAAAATTAGACAAATGAGGGGAAAAAATCAAGGTTGATAAAAAAATATCAGTGAAGTGTAATGGGCATTTGTTACGTGTGTATTTTTCTTTATTACTTATCAGTATACGAACATACGGAGGAACGGTGATGTAAAACAAAAAAAAAAACATAACTTTTTATATTACTTGACATAACGCATCATCTCCAAAGATTTTCTTGTGTAATCACATCAACTTCAGTGTTACAAATACAGATACCTGTGAAATGTCTCATAAATAGATTTCTGCTCTCTTTTTTTCGAGGTCGTCATTAGTGTTATTCAATATGATTATATTGATGATGATGTCGCGTCGTTGGTCGTCCTCTATTTCATTTTAGTTGGTTTCCTTTCAGAGTAGTGGCGGCGTCAAATATACATACATACAAATGCATTCATACATTGTATAAAAATGACGTGTCATGCCACAACATAAAATGTTTTCCATTATTGTCATCTTTCATTGTGAAAACCGTTAACTAATTGTTGTGGAGATGTGGAAATGGAAAATTGTTTGTAGAGGAAACTTTCACTCTGGAATACAACATTTAATTGACGTCAAAGGTGATTTAAGTACTGTTTAATTTGGTAACGTAGGATAGACTTATCTAAACATACAATTTTAGAATAGTTATTTAATTTTTTGATATTTACAAGGTAGCTATGGAAAAAACACAAAACGTCACAGAATTTAATGAGAAGTTGTGTTATTTTTTCAGCAGATTTTGAAACAAATATAGCATTTTTAGTAAATAATGTTATATGCGACGTACGTCTGGAAAAAAAATTACGACGACGTATGTCTGATATTTGATACTTGTACACGAGTGGACTCAAAAGATGGAAAAATTGTAGGAAAAATAAACGACTTATTTTATTTAACGAGACATTTGAAAAAAAAACTGAGACCGGCTTGCGATTGAAATGTAGACGAGGTGAGGTTTAGTTTGCAAAAAAAATTAACCCATGGAATTTTTCAAATATTTTCTGTTTTTTTTTAAATTGGAAAGATTATAAAAAGTAGGAAAATTTAGTAACGTAACAAAAGCTAATTTACCGATCATCTTTTCTATTTATACGAAAAGACCTCTTGTCATCTTGTCGTCATTGGGATCTCGTATTGACGCCAGAGATCCCAATCCGCGAAAGGGAAACAGATTTTAATTTATTTTTGTTGAGTAAGTCATCATGCCAGCCAATGCCGTTGTTTGCCTTTACCCAATTAAAAAGAGAAGAATTACCGCAGAGAGAAGTAATAGGGATTTATTTTGTGGCTGCTTTTCTCTCTCTTAATGTTTTTCGGATGATGATCATGATGATTGTCTCATTATAAAAATCTTTTCTTGTTGTGAGTATGAATGACGTATTACTTTGCTCCAGTACAACAACAATCATCATGTTGACTGTCTAAAAAATACTAAAAATATCCTCCTCAAATTAGTTATAAAATTTGCCCACCTGTTCACGTCATATTTTACTTTTTACCCGAGTTCTCAAAAAGATTATGCAGATGACTCAATTCCGTCATTTCTTTTGAAAGAGACAAAAGACATAGTAAAAAAAATATAATGCTATTTAAAACTTATTTGTTGTTCATTGTTTAGTGCAGAAGAAGAATAAAAAAGTTTTGCTATTTTTGCTACTAGTGCCATTTATATACATATGTACATAATATGGATTTTACGTGTCGTACTCTGTACAAAAGGTTGATTTAAATTAAAAAGGGTTAAAAAGAACATTATTTTTTTGTTCCACTTCTTCAGCCATCCACGCCCGACTTGTTTTCCAAGATTACTTTTTGTGCACTCTAATTTGTAGAAAAAAAGCCTAGCTAATAGGTTTAGCTTCTTATACTCATCATCATCATTATAAATTATATATAAATCACTTACTTTGATTTGATAGAAAGCTCAACTCTCTCCTCACTGGAGAGACTGGAGAAAATACAGATTAAAAAAACATTCCCAGATTTTTTTTATTCAAACGTAGGCACGTATTTATACATACATGTATAATATCCCATCCTAAAAATATTCTTATTTTTTATCATCTTTAAACAATCCAGACATAGAAAACCCGACAATGCTTTAATACTCACGTAGGATGTAAAAAGATAAACCGATTTGTTTTTTTTTTTGCAAATTACGCTTCAAAAAAACAATTTTACTTTAAATTTGAGGACCATTTGATGGTTTTTATTATTTTTTTTCACATCCACGCACACATCATTATCAACTTAATACCGAAAAAGTGTTGTTTAAAATTTAGACGTTTTACAAAAAAATAAAATACAACTCTTTTTGATGCTACATTGTCACAAAAAAAAAATCTAAAAGGGCTGAGTGGGTGTGGGTGTGGAGACAAGTAGCATATTGACTTTTAATTGTAATCGTAATTATATCACAAGTCCTCCTAAAGAAGCTGATCATTTCATCCTGAATTAATAATTAGTGAGGTTTTTTCCCCACTCCTCTCAGCCATCTTGTAGTTTTCCCCAAAACAAAACCTACATAACTACCTACATTTCACGGTATAATGATTTACCTTAACATTAGTTTGTTCGTGCGACATATCTTTAGACAGACAGATATTCTAATCACATCACAAAACAATTCCCAGAAGTACAGTGACAGTAGCAAAAAAAAACACACACGTCACGTCACTTTTTATAGCTGGATGGCTGCTGCTGGAGTCGTTTACGCTATTCTAACCCATTTTACACGCATAATAAACTTAGTAATTAAAATGACAAGAGTGTACCAAGGGATCATTAACAAAACGTATTCAACTATTAACTTATCATGGTCCACATAATAGTTACTATATAAAAAATACTACTGTTATCATAGTAATAAAAATAATAAAGAGATGATACCGTAAGTTTTTTTGTGTTATTGCTAACTAAATAGTACAAACTCACTGACTTGACTTGAATGTATGTAGGCGTTCTTAACAAAAGAAAGAAAGAAAAACAGTGAAGAAAAAAGCCTCAACAAAATAGTCGTCTGCTGATGCAAAATAGTAAAAAAACACATCTATATTATCCTTTTTGCTTGAGATCATCCATCATCAGATTATGGCATGTCTATAATATGCATCTTGAATGAAGCAAATATTGTATGCTTTGATATCATTGTTTTGTTTGTGTGGGTGGCATGGCATAGTGGATGGATGGCTGGCTGGCTGGCTTCTGGTACAGTGTAAAAAATAACAATACTCATGATATGATAGAAATATGAATGGAAATACGGATACATACCTATACGATTACTATGCCATGCCAAACAATACCACTAAATGCATTGAAAAAACAACAGGAAGATAACAGAGCCAATTATGTTCATATTGAAAGAGGAAAACAGACTTGTTTTTTTATAAATAATATGACATTTCACATTTGTCAATTGAAAGAAAAAGTGTCTCGGAAAGAAAATAGATAATTTACAAAATTACAAATGGCTAGGCCAGACCATGCCAGGCCAGAGAAGAAAAATAGTAAATTTCGCAAAACAAAGTGTATTTCTTAGAAAAGTTGTAGGTGGAATACACACGAACTTTCGTGGGAAAACATGTGAGTACTCCGTGAAATATCTTTTGACTTGCCCAACAACCTGAAAAATAAAAAGCGACAAAAAAAATCATTTATACTTCCAGAGCGCCTGTCTATCAAATCAAATGCAGGTATTGCTTTCCATTCATTTGTATTGCAAAACACAGTCAAAAGAATTTCTCTTTGGGCTATCTAACCTTTCTCTTTTTTTCTGAGATTTTTTTTTCTCCATTTAACCTGCATTAGATGTATCATCACATCATCACCAAAACCAAACCAAACCAAACCAAACCACGACCACTATCACCTTGTTGCATGATGATACGTTGTAAAAGAAACACGCATAACTTGCTGCTCATTTTCCCACGCACTTGCGATGTGATGGGATACGATGATGATGATTATGATAGTAGGTGTCTGTGTCTGTTTTTTTACTTTATCGCGAATTATTATGCAGAAAGTAATAAAATGGGCATCACGACAAAAAAAAAATTAATGTTAGATTGGTAAGCAGTAAAAACAAAACAAGGGCAATAATATACAACATTACTAATCATACTACCATGTTTACACGCAAACATAAAAAAAAAGTTAAAGTATGTGTGGGAGGATTTACCTAAAATAAAACTTTTTTTTCTAAAGGGTACACGACCAGTTTTTGAGACAAAGGCTTTTTTTGGGATCTTCTGGAGTCGAGTCGAGTGACCTAAGCGGTAGGGATGGTGGTCAAGTACCAAAATGAGTAGAAATGAAGTGCGATTGTCTACCTTTTGAACAAAAATAACGTTACATGTAATTAAAAAGATAATGAAGGAGGAGGCATAAAGAGAAAAATAGTGCGAAGGTGGAAGACTGAAAAACATGAATGATGGTGATATAATTTGTTACACTTCTGCCGTTCGTAAATAGGAAATAGTTTTGGTTTCATTCACAATTATTTTGGGGAAGAGGCCATTTTGTTCGTTGGTAAAAAATATCAAGTACGATAAACAACGCAGACAAAAACGTACACACTCACAAGTTTACTTTCATGTTTCCATTGAGACATGAAGCAAAAAAAAAGCTGTAAAGCAACCTTGTCAACTAAAGAGACGTTCTTCATAGTAATATGCATCACCGCCACTGATTATAATATAGTTATATGATCATCATGATCACATATAAAAATAATCGATGCAAAAGGGTAAACGCAGCAAAAAATATTTATATGAGTGATCCTCTTCATTTTTGTACTTGAGTGGGAGGCAATTATGTGCATTGTACTCACCTACTGAAATCCTGCTGCCTGCTTGACTACAGGTTAAATACAGGTAGTTTGCATAAAAACAATCATTCTCATTAAACATGTTATATAATTGTAGTTACTGTAATAATAAGTCATCATTATTTTTTTCGTACTTTATTTATTACTTCTGATGGGATTAATTAATGTGATAATCTATTTTCACTGTGGCTATTTTTGAATGATGTGGGATGGGGCATGGAACTAGATATAAAAATACTGTACTGGTACACAACTTCTTGTTTTTCTTTCAGTATGGCGTGTTTGATGTGTACGTATACGTAAAAGTGATTTTTTTTATAGAATGAATGTGATTGAAAAGCTTGTGTACTTTGTTGAGTGAAATGAGAATGTGTGGAAAAGACAATTAGAAAAATTCCAAAGGAAAAAGGGTTAAATGGGTTGTTGTTTTTTGTGCACTTGCTACTCCACTTGTTATACAGCAAGTTTACTGTACTCAGGAGGTATTTAACTGTGTGTATACTTTAATTGAACAAAGACGAAGAGGTTTATTTTTTTGCATGACATTCCGTTTTTTTTTCTTGAAAGAAATGAATATAAACAAAGAGATTTTTTTTGGTGTTGTCACTGAAACAAGTACCATTATTGCGTGGTGGTATGGTGATGAGCAACTGTGGCGTGGCATGTATTTTTATTTTCAATATCAGTGATGCGCATACACACATTACATTCATTTTTTTTGTACATTTTTGCATCCTTTTTTTGTTCATTGGTGGATAAAAAAAGTAACATAAGGTGTTCATGATCATGATGCTTGATTCTCTGTTGATGGATTTTTCTATAAGAATAAAAAATAAAAAGAATCCAATCCAATCGTTTTTTCTTTATTTTTAGTTTGCATGAAGAAGAAAATGATAAAGGTGAAAAAAATGCACTTGAAAACAATACTAATATTGTTTATTGTTTAATTTACTTGTGATTGTTTGAATTTTGATAAAAAGAAAATAAGGCAAATGCCAAGTTTTTACAGATAGTGTGTATTTTTCCGTGGAAAAGAGCCTGTCATGTGGAAACAAGCTAAAAAGGGAAAAAAGCCAGGCATGTACGTAAAATTTCAATCCAGCGATGCGATACATGATGACATGACGATACACGTTGATTTGATATGCGATGATACCACAGAAATCCTTTAAAATGAGTGACATTAGTAGAAATACAGAAAAGAAAACATGTTGACGACAAGACAGAAAAAAAAGTATGAAAGCAAAATCTTAGGAAAAGGAAAAGATTAATATTTATAACATGCATATATTTTTATGTCTTATATTAGTAATCTGTATGATCATCATGATCACATCATCACCAACAAAGTACACACAAACAAGCAAAAATAAATGTCTGATATACAAAATGCAAAAATATTTTTTTCTTTTTAAAAATCCACGTGCTTCTTGAGCTAAGCTCAAGACTACTACTACCACCACCACCACCGGCTTTATAAATAGTGGGCTAATTTTAGAGCCAAAAAATAGCAACCATATTGGGTGGGCGAAGAATTCCTAAAAATAGTTCATGATGATTCGCGAAACTATTTGTGGAAGGCGCCTTATTACATATATATCGACTCTCGTTCTCATCTAATATTTCTTATAATCTTTAAACTTGCGAGACAAATGCATCTCTTTAAAGTGTAAAAATGTGTGTTTATGTGTGTGCATGGATGCATACCGGTTCGAAAATACATTTAACTGCTCACATCACACTAAAAATTCATACTTTGTATCTCTAGCTGCGTGTTTTGTCTTTTTTTCTTAAATTGCTTTGGTCTTGGAGTCATCTTTTATAGTTTTCAGCCAAAGCTCACGCATTATACATAAATGTTATATCTTTTAAAATTAAAAAAAAAGGAAGTGAAACGAGAAGAAGACGCAGACATTTACGCTTTTACACGCTGCGCTCACTACTACTCTTACTCATACTTTACTTATCCAAAAAAAAAATCTCATGATGGTGAGATGATGATCTAACTTTTAAATGTTTAATTTAGTTTTTCTTCTTTGGAGTACACACGTCACACACACTCTTTTACGTACGTTACGTCCTCATCTGTTATAGATCAGTGTACTTAGAAACACAACCTATCTTTTTACTACTGTCTAATGATTGGGTAGGTGGGGTTATCTGTCTTTTTATGCCGTTTCTCTCTTGTTTATGTTCTAATTTTACTGAAAAATAAACCTCATCATCATCACATCACCGTTTCACCATCTCATCTCATCATATTGCTTACTATTCAGCCTATATATATTTTTTTGTGTGAAACAAAGTGAGAATGCGGTATGTAACATGTGTATATTAGTCTCTTTGTTTTTCTAAGATTACTTAAGTATTATTCTCGTAATATTAGTGTTCCAATGAACTTGTTCACAAACACATTATTATTCTCAAGGAAAAAAATACATGGTTTGATACGGTACAACTTTCACTATTTTTCCCTAGAAAATACATGGACATTTACATGTGAAACGTACATATACGTATTTCTATGCATGAATAATACGCAGTACACATAACATGTATAACTGTATGATGTAATTTAGCATTATACAGTGTTCCCAAGCTCTTAATCATTTTTTTTACAAAGAAGAAGATCCAATCCACGTGCAAATTTGTCTGCATTTGTAAGAATTCACATTCAGTGAAGGAATTTGCTCACCGACCAATTTGGAATTTACCTTTGGAATAGCAAATGAATAAATATATGTTATTGGAAATACTGTGTTCCTGACCCGTCTGACCGCGTGGCCGCGTGGCCGCCAACTCGGTTAATGTCAATGTAGTAGTCAGAGTTACTCTTGCAAAACTGCAAAATGATATTTATTAAAAGTGAGTGAGTGAGATCATCAGATCATCTTCCGAGCCAAGCAAATATTTGACATTTTCCACCTTTCTCATATATTTTATTTTGCATGAAACTGAAACTAATGATGATGATGATTTTATCATCAAAGGTATTATTAATTCGGTTTTTATGTCCATTTTCTTTATAAAGTCCTGCCTGACCGAACTGATGTTGTATATATTTTAAGAAAAAAGTAGGAAGTTTGTAAATAAAAACCGTTAAACAAAGTTGACCGACCACAAAACTACGGTGACGGTTAAAATATCGCATGACATAAGAAACAGTATAGATTTACGTCTTTATAATGATTTCTCCGAAAAGAAGTATCAGGCAAGTTTTTTAGCCATGATGACACTTTTAAGCACTGCACTAGCCATTTTTACTACTACACTACGACTAGGTCAATGCATAATGAATAGCCTACTATATAGTTTTTTTTTACTTTTACTTTTTGCATCTATCATTAAAAATTATGATGTATAGTAGTAAAAATCGTTCAAAGTCAAGTGAAAATGTGTAAATAAGTGTGTTTATATATAACATTACATTTTTCTCACTTTTTAATGACTTCCGTCCGTGAAGCTATCAAAATTCAAATTCTAAATTGTCAAAAAAAACTACTACTACTGACGTCAGTGACCCATCGAACTACTTAAATTACACATAAGACAGATAGGAAGATAAATATTTTTATTTTTTTATTTCTTTCTTCCCCGAATGATTTAGGTACTTTTACTTGAACTCCTTGATAACTTGGTATTATATTACCTTCATTTAATATACAATCTGTTCATGTCCATGTTTTCTTGTTTGGTGTTCACATTGTTATTTCAAACTATTGATTCCCCTTTTATTTCTCTGTATGTAGGTATGTATCAAGGTGTGTTTCACTATTGTTGGATAATGAGTTTAACCTATTGACCTTCCACTAATGAAGAAAAGAAGCACATTCTATATACATACTTTTTTATAGGCGTGTCTTGTCACTTTAATTGCTTTCTACATTTTACCACCACCACCAAAGCATATTTTGATGTAATATTTTTTTGGTGTGTCATTCATCATTATCATCACTACAAAATAGTATGTATTTTTATGTGATCATTGAATAAACACTGAGCACACAAATTGAACAAAGTAATTACACATGTAAGTCTGTAGTAATGTGACTTGCTGCTGTGATTGAAGGGAACAATAGACATAAAAAAAACAAATTCATTTAATTGGCCTGCACAATATGAAGATTGTGTGTGCATTTTTATGATTTGTAATCTTAATTGTGTTGATCTTATCCTCTTTGCCTCCCTGCTTGATTTTTTTTCTTCTTCAGAGTTCAGTTCAGACATTGCTCTAATTTACATGTCTGCCTAGTCTTCTTGAGTCTTGCGTTTGATTGCACAAAAAAATGTATTTCTCATTAAAGCTGTCATAAAAATTTGAGTCTTGAAATTGTACATGCATTTTTTTATATTTATTTGGGTGGTGTGGAAGATGTGTTGGGCTAATTAAGTTGGTGATGATGATCAAGCAACCATTTTTTTTCGACAGGTAGATTATGGTAGTGTTATTAACCGCTCATCATGTCCATAACTAATAAAGCGAATACTACTGTACTGATCTGGACTGGACTACTGTGTAGTTTGCAATTGCATAATATGTATAACGTGAGTATTATTTCAAATGAGAATCTTTTTAAAAAAAATAAGATAATAATCCATTCAAGTCCAAAATGCGATATATTGAAAACGGCCTCCGGAATTAAAAAAGGAGATCCTGAATTTAAGGCCTCCAGTCAAAATATATTTTGACATCATCACCATCACATCATATCTAACATGAATACTAAATAATATTTCATTGCTACTTGTTTTAAGAGTACGTTATGTTATACGTGCAGATCAAAGAAGGGGTCAGTTTTTTTTCTGTGATGGTGAATGGTGTTGGTTCTAATTAAGCTTTTTAATCAATATTATGAATGCATATGGTATGCTCACTTAATTATAACTATTTCAATGATTTTTATTTGTAATTTGATGAGATTCTAATTTAATTACAATTACGAAATTGACTTAATTGGGAACAACACATGCAAATAATTAATCAACTTGTTACAGCACTTTTTGAGGAGCAACTGCAAATTTTTTAAGAAATAGTAGGCAATGATAAATAGTGTATAAAAACAGACGAATATTCTAAAAACTGGCAGTTTCCACTGTGTACATACATAAATATTATGTAATAGCCTTGTTGGTATTTGGCAGCTTTGGTTTGAGCCATGAATTCACGCAGACAAATATAATAATCATGATACATAGGTATTTATAGTCATGATTCGATCCACACCGTCATTTCACTAATGCGATGATGATGTGCATCCTTTCCACCGAAAAAAAATCAAGGAAACAAATAAAAGATTAAAACATGCAACTAATATGCAATGATCTTTGCCTTCTCCATTCACTACAAATTTTTATCTGTATTGACAATTGTCAAGTGAGAAAAATCATGCTATGCTGTGGTAATGCTGGCCCTTTAAAAATCCCTTTCAAATATGAATATAAAACTGAAAGATAAATATACATGCATAATTTTACACTTCATCATCATTTGACACTTTTGCATAAAAACTGTGTGAACATAACCACCACATCACACAACGGTGACTGTGACTGTACGCCTTCACCTACACCACCACGGCATGCAAAAGACCAAGACAAGAGCAGAAGCAGCTTCTGTTGCGTTGCGGTTGTTGAGATTTTTCTTTAAAGAACCAGTCGAGTCCTCCTGAAAATATTCTTATCATTTTTTTGTCAAGCGTGCCTGGCCTGTCCACGAGACACTATTATTTGGACTGTCTCCATGTTATGAATTACAAGCAGATTTTATTTTATTGTCGTTCACCTGACTTAAGTGGTTTACAAAAGAAAAAGCAGCTACCACCACACTGCACTGCACAACCACTGCATCATCATCAGCATCAGAAGCTGTACAATTGTATGATCCTGAACAACAAAAAGGGTAATATTTCTTTCTTCTGGTGACGAAGTCTATTAAGGTGACAGTGTGTGGGTGAAGTCATCATCCCACCAATGGTGCGGTGTAGCAGAATAATCACACCTTTTTTATGCTCATTAGCCCGAAGGTACTTTACTATTACCATCAACATCAACCACTGCACTACTACTACTGATTATTATCGCAAAGAAGAATAGAATGAGTTTCAATCTTTTTGGCAATTCATTCATTCATCCATGCAAACATGCAAAGCCCAAGTCCAAAGAGAAATTTTTCTAGTGTTTCAATACGACTACCTTTATGACGATGACAAGAACAAAGTCAAAGAGTGGAAGTGTATTCCATATACAAACATCCATGTTTCTCTAATAATTATAGCATTACCATCTTCAAAATATCTGATCTTCACGAGAGATGATCACACTTTGACTTATGTATTTGTAGCATGTAACAGCAATCATTTTATATTTCTTCCTGCTCCAAAAAAAAATACACTTGTGTTCCTTATTATTCTCATTATGCACATGTATTTTATGTGAATGTCTATAATATACAGGTGTACTAATGTTTCTCTTTACTCACTCACTCCACTTATTTTTTTATACCTGGCCTTCTTCTACTTGATACACCCGCTGAATTGAAATACATATAAAATAAACTAGAAACACATTTATAATATTAATGACCATGATTTTTTAGAAGACTTCCCAAAAATGTACGTGTTGATCTGCTTACAAACAACAAAATTGTATCCGACTTATCTTTCAGTCTCCACTCCACCACCAAAAAAAATACTACCTAATGTTGTTAGTCTTATTAAGTATTTTTAATGTACCTTAAAATATTGTTGTTCTTGTTTCTCTTCACTGTTGAGATACTTTAGCTAACTAACTGCTGCTGGTACATTATTTGTATATTTTTATGGCTACTTGCCTTCTTCTTTTTGAGATCACAATGGAATAAAAAAAGCATGACATCATCATCGTCATCTCATCTTCAAGTCTTCTCTCAACGGCAAAACGGCGTCGTCGTCGCCAATTCATGCTTTGTTTGCGCTTTAACAAAAATGCAATGAGCATCTATCAAAACTGGCCTCATTGTATACCTACCTGATCCTCACTTGACAGATTTGCAGTTAAGGCAGAAAAAAATATAAATGTGAAAAACGATAATTTCTTTCTGATCATCATCATCATCGTCGTCGTCATCGTCATCATCATCATGGTGATCATGATCATCAATGTGCAAAACCTTTTGAAAGCCCTTTGGGGCAGGCATGTCAAGCCATATTTACACTGATGCTCTGTTTTGCTCGCTGACCATGTGAGTATTTATTCACATTAGATCATTTTTTTTCTAGGTAACATCTTACTGATAATAATAGTACAAGATATTTATGATTTATGTAGTAAAAATCAACATTCTATACCATAAGCAAACTCAAGATTCATTTCACACAAGCTTGAAATACTGCAT
>JAQIWN010001950.1:0-17953 GCA_034699025.1 Entomobrya cf. arborea Gr-Col-00668
GAGTTATTAAACATTTAATCTGGTTGAATAAAGGTAAATTGATTTTCAGAGATTAGTTGTTTTTTAAGGATTTCAAGGTCCATTACTAAACTGTTAAAAATCGAGTTATTATCGTTTAAACCAAGATCAAATTTCCAGTAAAGTCAAAACATTTAAATACGAACATTTAAGAACAAGATATTTTTTTTATTTTGGGCTAAAAATCAATCGTAAATTTATAAATGCATGGTAGTCCTGTAACTTATGAAACTTATTTTGTAACATTGGACACAAGTCCTATGGCATTCCTAAACAAAATAGTTGAACCGATTAAAATATAAAACAGACCGCTAAACAAATTGTGACCTTACAAATTAAACAACCGCAAATACGTTAGTTTTAACATTAGACTGATATGCATCATTATTTCTTGGCTTTTAACATTATGTTGAAGCAGTTGTAGATCTAGCAAATATCTATTTGTGCTTAAAATATATTAATTATTTTAGAAACCGGTATCGAGCTTGTAAAACAATATATTTCCATTTTAAGGCCAGATACGTTGCCGCCGCCTGCCGCTGATATAAGACAAAACGCTATCCCAATTAGGAATAAATAAAATAAAGTTTCTAAATTAGAATTCAAATCGAGTGCTTTCACAATTTCAAATTTCTTGGTAGTTTTGCTTCTAGTAAACTGAAATCTTGCACCAGAATATTGTTGTCTTTTATAAAACCAATTTAATTGAAAATATATGCCGCTTTCTAATAATTTCTGAAACACAAAAGGTACCCTTGACCCCCTCGGATTTTCAAATACCCAACCAACGAAATCATCCAAAATTGTTTCATTTCCAACAAAGAATTTTTTAAATCCATAATGACTACTTAAGTACTCTACATTTTCATTTATATCTTTTTCATTCAATACAAAGGCAACCTTTCTGGAACAGTTGGTAATCTCCCTTTCGACTGCAATGTCATAATTTGTACTAAAATCCGAATCAGTCTCGGGCTTCAAAATTGCAATTATGGTTCCCCTTTCTTTAAAATTTTTTACAAGTAACTTATGTTTCAACCAAAAATTCTTGACAAGACTTGTCTTATTAGCAAATATGGTAGTCCAACCATTCATGTATTCTTTTTCCAGTTCTAAAAAGAACGACGTAGCTCCTCTGTTCATTCCAATAATATTATAAAACTCGTTAGTCTCTGAACCAAAATAAACGGATGAGTTAAATCTCTTCCAGTTGTCCAAAACAAGCGGTGTCAAGCTCGACAAAATTGTGTACTCAAAATTATCATCAACTAGGCTATTAGTCAACATTGTCCTGTTGACTTTATTGCCACTAAACATGTCATAAAACCATTTGATGCTTGACTTCTCTTTAGGGGCTGTAACGCCAGTAATTGCAATTCCTTTGTATGCATTAGTAATTATAACTGTCATTAGCAACCATAATCCAAGCAGTATTTTCATTGGCTATTATCAGAAAAATATTATCAGGAACGCTATATGCGAACTCTACAATTGTTGCATTAACGAAAATATAGGAATTAAAATTGCTGCTGTTTTTATCTTTTAGAATTAAAATTACGTGTGCAAATATTGCTAAAATTAGCAACCAAATTAATATAACAAACCATGTTGTTGTATCAAATGGCTGTAGGTAATATTTCCACGATCTATAATTTATTGTAATAGCAGGTTAGGTAGTTGTAACCGAATTTTCTCACAGGTATGGTTGGAGTCATTTGAACTGTTTGTTGTTCTCCCATAAAAGCGCTAATTGGGTATTCTGTTGAGTATCGTCTTTCTGGATCAATGTACCAATCCCGTAAAACGCATGACACATTGTTTGATTCAACCAAGTTACTGGTAATTGGTAAGGTTCCAATTTGTACGACTGTGCAGGGAGCCAAAGAGGAATTTGTTGCTGAAAGTAGTAGCTGAATGACGGCCAAACGAAATATAAGGTTTTCATTTAAATTTAAAATGAATGGATTTTTCATGTTTTCGTACTGTCCAAAATTCATAGTTTCCCGATATTCTTCAGTATCAAGGCTCCATCGACGAGGGCTCGAGAGTAAGCCCTGATTTAAGGAAAACTTTTCTATTGTAGTTAGTTGATAACTACTGATTTTCTGAGAATAGTCGTTTGCTGTAATTTCAAAGTATTCATTGTAGAGCTCGCAATAGTAACAAAATAATAGAATTTTAGTATTTTTATTAAGATCGGGAACTTCAAGATTTGTTGAACTATTTGAGAATAATCGAAGAACTAAAGTTATTGGATGTTTAGCATTAACTAAACTGTATAGATCTAATCGAAGTGTTCCTCCATATGTATTGAAATTAGGTAATGGTTTTGAAGTTACGACATGTATCACGAGGTATTCTGCTGGTTCAATTATCAGATTAAGCTTTGGAATATAGTAGAACCATTGTATTTCAGAAAGAGCTGTTAAATAGGGAAAGTAGACGAGACGATCGTTTTTCTGACCTATTCTTTCCTCGGCATCAGCTGTGAATAGAATAACGAAAAGTAAACATGTTATTCGAGTTGATGTAGAGTTTAACTGAAGTAAAGGATCTATTCCATCTACATTAGCTTTTCGTATCAAGTAATGAGATCCGATTTGAATATGTTGGTATTTGTGAATAGAGTAAGATTCGTTCAAAATAGAGACTTCAGACAGATCTGTATCTAGTGTGTACATTCTACGTATTGTAAAAGTCGAATATATTTGGTGAACGTCGATGAAATGAATATTTGAATCGACAGAAGTAATAATGTGAACGTGACATGTCAAATTCTTTGGCATAAATGGATACGAAATTCTTTCGAAGTTTTGAATATGTTGAATAAGTGCCGTGCCGAATAAGGCTGAAAATATTAAGAAATGAGCTGCATAACAAACCAACATATCGACGGGTTGTATACGGAATGTCCTACATGCTCGTCAGAAAAATATCTGACATATCCTACATGCTCACCAGATTTCAGTTTGGAATGTCCTACATGCACAAATTAAAATTTTGCAGAAAAAGCAAAACAAAGTTTTCTGTTAAACAATTTCCATGGTTCCAAGCTAAATCAAAATGGTTCAAAATGTCAGTCTAATGTGGTTTATGTAGTAAAAAAGTATCTAGTTTTAAATATAACAAGACTAGAAATTAAAAATTATTTTGTTGAAAGAAAATTTAATTTTAAAACGTAAAACGAAGATTCAGTTAAATATTTTCGATTTGTTCGTGTTTTTAGTCCGAGAATATAGCCAGAATATTAAGATACGTACATCAAAATGTGAAGAATTTATCATACTTTCGTTTGCCGCAAAAATCTTACTTTGCCCAACATGTGCATATACGTCCTTCCGTCTTAGTATCTGACGAGCATGTAGGATATTCCGTATGCAACCCGTCGATATGCTGTAAAATACTCATTGTTTCAGACAGAAACTTTGTATTAAACGAAATCGATTTTTAGTTGAATGTGTTACGAAAAAAAAAGTTTTATATTAGCTTACTTTGAACCCTTAACCAGGAATGTCTGTGATAACCGTTTCTGTTATGTCAGTTGTGTGTCTGAATAGACAAGCAATGGGTTATAGCACAATCGCGAAGTATAAACGGTTCAGCCCATTTATATCATGTAACTTATATCAAACATCGAGTTATGCTTATGTAAAACGTTTAATTAAAGCAATGTCAGTCGGGTTTCGAGAGTCTGAGCCAAAACGAAGAGTTGAACTTTGAAAACCGTTCTATTTAAGAAATATACTGCATGCTAAGGCAGAATTATAAACATAACCTTTGGTTAATGAAGATTCTATTTGAATTTGGGTCAATGAAATTCAAAACCTATTTCGAGTTTTACTTTCGAGTTTTATTTATAAATGACCTCAAACTAATATATGTGTTATAAGAAAAAAACTGATAGCAAGCTTAATTGGTCAGAATCGAATTGTTTTTTGTTGCATTGTTATCGGATTTCAAACAACAAGCGTCTTTCCCTCGCTTATTTTGTAACTCTAAGTTTTTTGGTCATTTTTAGTTCCAAATACAGGGAGTTATTTCCAACTCCTGAAATCCAACTATACAAGGCTAGAACATAACTGAAATTTGGAACTAATAAAGTATTGATTTAAAATGGAATAGTGAATTATTTTTAGCTATTTAAAAACGAATGCTCTAATATCCTTACATATCAGTTTACAGAAAAAATGTTTTTATGCTAAAATGCGCACGTGTGTATATTACCATAACATGCAAATTAAACTTAAGAGTCAAAATTTTCTAACAAAATATTTGTTAATTTAGGGCTTCAGGCTAAAGCTACATGCTTGTATCAAAGATAAGTATATTTTAAGGAGCACATTGCATCCTTTCCGGCAACTAAACTGAATAGGATGAAATAACTATTAATTATTCTAATTAATCATTAAAATTAGATACAGAATCCTTGTTGGCATCAAATTCGTCTTAGAGCAACAGTGCAAAAGAATGTGTGTTATTAAAGGGTTAGAACTGTTCTATTCTTTTAAGAATTAAAAATAACCTGTTTTTTTGCAAAAAAATCAATATATGTACTTTATGTAAAGTGCTGTAAAAAAATTGAATGCTAACTTTGTTTAAAAAAGCTATTATGTATAGCTATAGCTGAGTTTATGCTGTAAGCTTACGTTTTGTCAAACTTAAAATAATATTTTAACGTTTAATTTTATAACATGTTTTGCTCATGCTTTTAAGTGAGTAGCAAAAACACCATGTCAAATTTAGGTCCCAGAAGTAAATTCAGAGGTGACTTTTTCGGACAAAAATAAAATGATGTGAGGTACTTTTTATTCTCGCAATAATGGCAAGCTTACCTTTGGTACTACTTAATTCAACGACCCAGATTTAAAAAAAAATAAAATGTATGTATAGTGGATACTATTTCAGCCAGGTATATTTTGTGCAAGTATCGCAAAGTTTGAACTTTAGCAGTTGATTTTCTTTACTAAAGCAGTTCAACCAAATACTTTTAAAATTCGATTTCAAATATTCTCATACTATAATAAAGAAGAAAATATGGGTTTCCAGGAATATGAAAACATAGCATTTCGAATGTTCTACGCATGTAATTTTTACGCTTGGCCATTTCCATTTAAATGGGAATACACTGATCGACAATTACGTTTTGCTAAATCAAAATTAGTGTGGATACCATTCTTATTAAATGTGATTTACGTTTGGTGTTTTGGATGGTTGGGATTTTTGATGTCCATTTATTTTAAGCTGGTTAATCCCCGACCATATTTTCATACATTGAACGGACTCCTACTTACTTTAGTGTGGTCATGTTTCTCTATTCTTTGCATCTATGTACTAGTATGGTTTAAAAATTTAAACTCTGTGACATCTGCTTTCAATGAGATTCTCAAACTTTCTGAACAGCTTGCAAAGGGTATTAAAAGTTAAATAATTAGTTCTAAATAATAATAAATTTAAAATAATTTGGAACCCAAATTTTTTATTTAGAATATCCAGAAAGACGACTCTATACTCCGTCTAGGAAAGTCTTTGATGGTTCAATAATGCTTCCTCTTGTAATGATACCTTCATTGTCCTTAGGACCACTTTTTATAACTTTTGGGGCATTAATTGCAAATTTCGACTGTCCATATTTTTTGCTCGAGGAGTTTTTACCGGACCCAAAGTATCGAAGCATGGAATCGATCATATTGTCCGTAACTATTCGTGCTGTGATGGTTTATTTTAGTTCATTTGAAACATGCAGAATTTTGTCGTTTGGTTGTTGCTGTATATTGATTTTATTTGATCGAGCAATGAAAATATTAACATTTGTTTTAACCAGGATTCACGGTTTTCATGGCTACTTTAAATACTATGTTAGCTTTAAGTTAATTATAAGAAAAGTTGAACATATAATTAATCCTTTAGTGTTACTTGGAATAATGGTGTTATTCTGGTGTCAGGTTGGTTGCGTTTGGATTTGTGTAAAATGTCAAGTAATAAGTATAACTCTTTTAATGTATATTTCAGTATTTGCCATAGCAATTTTACTAATATCATTTCATATTGTGATAGGACCTTTAGCGTGTAAAATGGCAGACATGGCTATTTTATCGACTAAAATACATATCCTAAGGGCTCAGTTTAGACGTGCCAAATATAAGTTAAAAGTTTATAAACTTCAGCTTCTACAAATTGAATCAATTGCACCAATTAAAGCAAGATGTGGTTCTTTCTCATATTTTGGCAAAGATTTTTTGACAGAGTATTGTTTAGTTTATGTCAGTCGTACTTTTGATTGCATTCTGATATTTGACTACACAAACTAACGCTACAAAAAGATTAAGTTAAACGATTAACAATAATCAATATTTGTGATCGTTGTAGTTTTGACATTTTATAAAATGGAACGCAAAACCTTCGGTTATTGATTAAAATAATGTTTTAATACAGACTTTTTACATACAAACTTATATTACTTTATTGCAAGCAGTGCTTTTAAAGTTCCCCGTATTATTCCCTTAAAATAGTTGAACTGAGTAATCCTAGCTAACACAAGTTGATTTCCATGTCGAAGCAATATAGATTGACATGACCAGCGAAACCTTTCCATAATTTTATTATCTTTCCTTCTACCCCAATTATGACTCTGCCATGACCACAAAATTTTGTCTCCTCTCACATACAAATATTTACCAAGTTGCAAAACCACCGTCCAAAATCCCATTGTTGACGGCACACCCAATACTATAGGAACTTTACTAAGTGGTTGTAATTGACCCCAATAAGTAATTAAAATAAAACTACAAAATATTGGAGTAATTACACAATACCAATGACCCATTAAAATAAATATGCTTAAAAAGGACATACCATCATTATTTAGTACCTGAAACGATCTATAAACATGAATAATGTTTGTAGGTTTTCTTAAAGTATCTAAAGTTCTGTAATATCTTCGGCCAAATCTAAGCTCTTTTGTTAAAACTTCTGTTAAATACACAGCATAAACTAGGCATAGCCCAACGGTAATTATAATATTTACACCAATTGTTAGCATTAAATATAAGTGAAAACATGTTACTAGAAATCCTACCGGAAAATATACGTAATATTGTTTTGGTATCAAATATCCTAGGAATATTACACTTTGTGGATCGTACACACACATAATCATAACAACAAAAATGTTACCAGTCCATGAACATCCGAACATGGTCAGTACAAACTCAAGATTTTTATTTAGTCTGCTGTATATTGGACTAAAGACTGGCATATGCGTACCTGACAAAAATCATACATAAAATAATTTGTAAGGTGCAAATAAAATATTCAATAAACTTTAGTCAAAATACTTACGGTGAAAATATTTGAAGAAAACTAAAATTCCATTGATCCATCGGCAAAAGTCAAGCGAATGAAAACGTAGAATCGAATAGCACATTAATGTTATTGTGCCCAAGAACCAGTAAAACAGAGTAAAAAAATAACTTTCCATGTCTTTTTTCTTGTAACATTTTAGGACAATGCATAAAAATGCTACAGTCCACAAAATACAAGTATTGTAGTTCCATTTCATTTGACGTAAGAGTTTTGGATCTTTTGAGTTACGAAACAATTGTTCATTTTCATCGAAAACTAGAAGAGTTGCTCCAAATTTTCTGCCCAGCATGGTTGCTTTTGCACAAACATTGTAAAAGCGTTTACTAAACATTTGATTTTACTTTAAATCTTAAAACATTTAAATTGTTGTCTACAAGTAGCAGTGTTTGCAGAAGAATATGCCAAATGTAAATGCGCTGTGTTGCTCTAAGCCGTCGATGTAAGTCATGTCAAGGCTTATCGTAAAACCCGATCGGTCATGTTAAAATTTTAGTTGTAAGTTTGATAAATTAGAGACTCGGAATGTAAAAGTTTTTACTAAGCTTATATTATGAAAAAAGTAATGGGTCAGTTATTTCTTGTTTCCTGTGCGTGTCTAATTTTGTTTGTTTGGAAAGCTATACTTTTCTAATTTTTCGGCAAAACACGAGCATAACTACTAATTCAGTTGACTCGTCAAACTTTATCTCTATGAATGCGAACTTATTTGCAAAATTATTTTTATGAAGTATTCCCTTTGTCTGTCAAACTTTAGGCTAGAAAATGCTGGGTTGGCCGGATATCTTGTAACTACTTATTTGTGCACTTATGACTAAAATATCTTGAAATGTCAGAGGTTTAATTTGTTTCTTATCGAATTTGACATTTTGTAGAAAGCCAAATTTTGCGGCCGTATATTTGTAAGTTGACATACCTTTACAGTCCACACAATAACCATTGTCTGTACGGTATATGACTTTCTTAATTTCTAGTTATATTTTAATCAGGTTTAGTAAAATAAACCTCTAATATTCCCAAAATTTTAATAGTTATTTTATTTTACGCTGCTGAATAGTTTTAGTTTTAATGGCAAACCATATCAAAATCTTGCAAAATGAAAGGACTAGAGCAATAAATGCTTATACTTTTCAATATAAGAACTGACAAAATAATTTCTAAAACTATAAAATAGTTAAGGTTAATTTCTACGAAGAACACAAATGTTGCTAAACAAATTAATGCTAATGAACAAAGCCAAATAAATGCCAGTGGCTCATGATTCGTAGATTGGTGAAAATAAGCCTTTAAGTTGATAGTTTGCAACCCAGCTAAAATCTGATGCATCTTTCATTCATCATTAGGTTTAATATTAGTTTCAGATGATGCATTCTTGGTTATGTATACAGTTTCATTAATTTTATGTTTGTCTCTATATACAGATGTCATACAAACCAATCTCTCCAAAATTGTCTTAGAATTTAAGAAATAAATCATAGACGAAACCTCGTTTTAGCTCAAACCAAAATTTAAACGTGTTCAGAAATGTGTTTTTGTGATGGCTTATTATCCTTCGGTCATTTATTGTAATTATTAACTCTTTTGAATGTGTTCCATGACCAATACCATATAAGATTTGAAAATCGATTTGCAATAATTGTTGATGTTGACGAATAAAATGTTAGTTGGTTGCCATTTCTTAATTTTTTAAACCAGTGTCCACATTCTTTAATGTTCCATACAGGGATAATTGTTTTAAATTCTTTTAAAATATTGTCCGATTACATCTTTCTCAAACCTTTTTTTTTACAGAAGTGAACCCAAAAAACCATATATCTAATAATTTCATGGAAGAGTACGATGAGTGCAAAAAGTTAGATAACTCATTCAGTAGTGGATTGCAAACCACCTCGACCATTATGTACAAGGTGTCATCTATAAAATTCATACCATAAATTAAATATATAAATACTGGATTTTCCGTGGTAACATTTTTGGAATAAGCTTTCCCATCTTTAAGTTTTCAAGCCTTAAAACGCAAATTTTGAAAATTGCATAAATACGCTTAAACCAAAGTTCAAACCAGTTAATAAAATTTATATAAGTCATAGAATTGCTTAAAAAACGGTATCAAAAACCCCAAGCCTATAAAACATAAGAATCCCAAATGACGACTAAATGGAAGAAAAAACCCGAAAATATAAAGCTGCTAATAAAATATTTGCGGCATAATTTATTTACCAAATAGGACTCACCATGGCGCCCACACTCGATTCACTAGATATTTATATTCTGACTCTCCATCACTTTAGACAAACCCTGAACTCTTCAATATTTATATATTATAATCAGCGTATATCCGATAAATAATAACGTTCACGCCAGCGCCTCAGTTTTGGAATAAAATTTAGTCAAATATCCGAACTTAGACATGTAAAATGAAATGCCTGAATTTAAATTCGGGATTATAAATACTTTATTCACTCTAATGGTAAAACTTGATGAAACCGAAATATAATCTAGTTTTCAAGTTATACAATTCGAGTCCGAAAATGGTTCTTTAATAATTAAACTGCTGAGAAAACAGCTAACTTTTCAAATTACCTGAATCATTCTTCATGGACATATTCCATAACTTCAATCCAGTATTCATTCGAATTACCTTGTTAATTATTAAGTAATTGTGTAACTGCTATAATGCCTATACGCGTCTTGGTTTTCAGTGCTGAACGGAATCAGAAAGAAAGAAACCGTAGTTTAGATTTTAATGCTTCAGATACTACTCATTTGCATAATGGAAAATATTTTAACACTTTTGGAAAACAATCTGAAAATTTCCAGTAAATTCCACACAATTCCTCTAGAATGGACCATTGACAAAACAATATCATCCACAAACACCAAGTCGTGGAAGATTTGCTCAAAAGCTAAGTCTGTATTCTCGAAAGCTATTGCAACGCTAATTCTTTGTCAAACTGTTTCTAAATCCTTAAAATCTTGTAACAATGATCATTTGGAAATAGTTACAAGCTTCTTGATAATTGCAATGATTACACCACTTACGTTTCATTTGCATTTTACACAAGACCTGGCCCCTAAATTGGCAAATTTTCTAAACGGTCTAATTCAATTTGAAAAGGCGTACCCAAAGCAATCAAAGAAGTATTCGGAACTGAAATTCTACGACATTCTGGGAATGCTTATTTTGAGGATTGCTCCACTAACTCAAATTGTAGTTCCGTTTGGAGTTGTATTTGGTTTGCATTGGTTGAACCCCTTCAAAGTTTCGATGGCTGGATATTGGCTTATAGTTAATCCATCTACAGCAATTCATTACTCCTGTGACAAGTTTATTGTCTTCGGGAGCAAATTTTTTGTAATGTTGTGCAACTACTGGACATGGAACTTTCTATGTACCAATAGTCTATTTGTCATTGTAATCTTGCACTTTTTATGTGTGGCCACTTTAATTGGAAATTTTGAAACGTAAGATGTAAAAAACATATTTTTAAAGAAACACAAGTAAATAATTGTCCTTGTTTTACTTTTTCTTTGAAGATTTGTAGATGTATGCTCGAAAAAGGAAGAAAAAATCTCCACTATTAAAAAGGCAATGATGATGAGGCATATTCAACATTTGCTATCAATATTTAACGACCTACACAAGGGGCCTTTAATTCTTGTCACTTTATCGGCGGTAATAGTTATTAGTGCTTTTGGTCTTACAACACTTGTAAAAACTCCAGGTTCAGATGCTATCATCCTGATTTTATTATTGAATGTTACGATTGACTGCTACTTAGTAGTTTTAGTAATTGTAGGACAAATGGCAGTCTTGTTTGAAAAATCGCGTAAAATGATAAATGACATCAAGTGGAAACGGAATAATGATGTTGACGTGAATCCAATGTTAAGAAAATTTGAACGTAAATTTTATGAATCTTGTGCACCATTAAGAATTCAGTTAGGCTTGAGTCACTATTTTGATTCGCTTACACCACTTACATGTCTAGACTTTTCGATGCAGCTTTGTGTAAATTTGTTAATGGTGACTTAGAGGGAAAATTATCGGTTTGTTCGGACCTTGTATTTTGTATTGAAATTTTAGTTGCTTTGTCAACTTGTCTACTTGTTACTAGTTGTCTTGAATTTCGGTCAAAATTTAGTGCAAATTTTATAAATAATTTTATTTTGGTTTGAAATTTTATTGGTTTGTTATACGTAATATTTAGAAATAAAACCTTTGAATAGTTTATACACAATACACAATTTTTATATCATAGTCGTAAATTATGAGTCAGATACAATAAATTCATATTTTAAATGCAATGTAATCAAGTTTTAGCTCAATGTGCTTGCAATGTGCTTCACGTCCAAATTGCATTCACTGAATACGCCATAAGAGACCCAAAATAGTTCGTCCTATTAGCCATCGTAATTGTACCCCACACAATCTATACGAAAAGCCAATGGATGTTCATAAAATTAGGCTGAATGAAGTTCAGTTGGTTATGATAGAACATGTTACGTAAATGTAAAAAAAAATCCACGTCAGATTTTTCAACAAAAATATTTAACAGTGGCCCTTTTGACGTGATGATAGCAACTATTTCATATCTTAACACATTGCGACACCATATAAAAAATATTTTTTACCTTGTTCTTTTACCTTGTTACCCTATCTAGTTATGGCAAATCTCTAATGTGGGTTATTAATTGAAATTACTTGTAATTCCTATTGTTTAGTTACAGTTGATGTGCCTTAGTTGTAAACCATATGCACATAAAAGCAAAAAAAAATCATGGTAACAATTAACAAAACATAACCGTTTGTTTAAACTTTGCCCTGTTATAGTTATTCTATTTTATTCAAGTTGTTTTTATATTTTTACTATTGGAAGGACAGAATTAAACAATAAGATATGAAGAAATGAACTTGATGGTAAATTTGTAAAACTCGATCTAATTATCACTGACAAGGTTTCCAATTTCAAAAAGCACTACTTTAAAAGTGGTCATCAAACTACATAAAATGTTGTACTGTTGCGTAAGCAATTTAATTACACCGATATAGCTTACATTATTACAGCCTTGGTATATTATAGTAGATGTTTAAAGATTTAAATTTAAATTTAGAACAAGTAAATATTGTTGATGATGGAACTAAGTAATGAGCGGATTTTATGCTATTGACATTGCATAAATGTGATTTATAACTGAGGCGCTTTAGTAACTAAAAAAAGTTAAAATATTTTCTATCCAGTACACTTGAAAGAACTTGATTGGGACATAATTAATTTCAAACTAAAATTTTCGACTGACGGACTGCCAATATTTTAATTGCTAGTAAGCAGTTTCTTAATTTCTGCATTTCTATGGGACACTTCACAACAACAAGATTTCTGACACAAAGGCTTGATTTTTTCATTTGTTCTAGTATAAAACAAAAATTGTCAAACAAGTCCATTAATAAACTAAGATACATATTGTTTAAATATTTCAACTTATTACTTTCGCCAATTATTCGTTTTTTTGTTTCGGTGGGATTATTAGCACAAAGCACTATTGCGGTTTTTTATTGTGTGGATTCTCAGAATTAGTTCAATAAATTAAAAATATGTGGCTTTTTCGGTGCCAATTGCTATAAAATTTTGAATTTTGCATTTCAATTTTCAAAATTTGAAAACAGTTTTTTTAAACTTACAATACAGTACAATTATAAATCAAGTGGATGGAGAAGGAATGTTACGCTTTTCGGCAGAATGTCTTCATGTGTGATTGAATTTTGATAAAATTAATTACCTGAAATACTACCTAGACGAACTTCAGATTTTTGAAAATATACAACTACATATGCTTTAAAATCAAATTTATAGTTTACCTTGCACAGTCAGATATGACATATAACAACGTAATATACACATTCGATGGGCTATTCAGAAATTTAGAAAGATATTAAAAAATTTATGTGTATGATTACAATAAAACATCATATTTACTTTAGTTGTAAAGCAAACCTATTTTGCAAAAAAATACTAAATGCGAATAAAAATTTTCTGGAATGATTCTTACGCACGCTCAATTACGCTAGTCAAACGTTACTCCGATTTGGAACTGAATATTATGATATTAACTTTACATAAGCAACAAGCTTTCAGTTTTTTTTACTACAAAATTCAAAATATTGAATGGTGTTAATCGCTCAATGAAATTTGAGCCACCAAAATATATTTTAAATACTGGACACGATTTAATCCAACGATTTAGCCATTTGTTTCTTTTAAACTCATAATTTTCCTTTACCCTTCCATGTATTGCATTAGAAACTTCATAAACGTCAGCAAATATACCAAAAACAAAAATTATCTTTACACTCGTAATAACTAGGCCCAACACAAATAAAACGTTGTAAAGAACTGGACCACCGGTCTCCTTTCCAGAAATTGTCGCTATGGTGATTTACAAGAATGCTATTTGAAATGCAGTTAAGCATGGTATTGCCAGTCCAATTACAAATTGAGAATAGTTCAAGCGGTAATGGATCAACATTATTTGCAGTTGCCGATAAAACAATTTGACATTTTTTAACCTCCTGGTGCTATTTTCGTGTATCTTCATTAGCACTATATTTAGAAAAAAATCATCATTTTAAAATAGGTCGACTTAAACTTAAATGTTCCCTAAGTTTTAAACATCTTACGTTCCAAAATTTGCTATATGAGTTTTTAAACAATGTCCCTCCAAAATAAATTCAAATGACAAATAAAACATGTAAGCAGAAGCAAACGGAACCCAGACGACAACCTGAATTAAAAATATTGTCAACTTTGTAAAAACTTCCAATATATTCCAGGTGGGCTCCAGATAATATCCAGGTTTGTCCAGTTCACACTGTTTGCTAATAAAGTAGCCTTCCAACACAGCAAAGCATGGATTCCGGAACACATCTAAATAGAATGCAGTTGGTATCGTTATTCCAGTCCAAGTCAGAAAATAAATTAAGCCACGCAAACAAAATTGACTCGGTCGCTGCTCCACTTTTTCGTTTCCGAAATATTTCGAAAAGTTTCTTTCAAGTTGAATGAAACCACTGTAGAGTTGAACGATTCCTGAAACCTGTAAGCAATTTACAAATTGAAAGGAGAGGATCAATATGCGGATTGAAATAAACACTACAGTGTATGTTATGACTACAATCGAAGGAAACTTGAATCAATTCAAGAATGAAGCACAATGTTGCAGTCACCAATTGGAAATATAAATTGTATCGCTTCTTATGATTTTTCACTTCAATTTGATTAAAATGCTCGTTCCATCGAAACGGAAGTCCATTACCCCAATCACTAATTCGCAAATTGAATTTAATGTCTTTAACAAGACGGTGCGTTTCGAATAGTTTCATTTTTGAATTTTTCAACATCAACTCCAAAAATTGTAATTACTATGGCTTTGGCACAAATTTTTGAGTTCAGGCAAAAATCGCAATGTGCTAATAAGCAAAGCAAGTTTACTGGCCGAACTAACCAAAATATTAGAACTTGATGAAGCCTTCTTGCTGGGCATTTTATAGTAATGATGGACCTTGTAAAATTTTGACGTGTTTTTTGGCAATAAGAACTAGCGCAGTTCTAATAAAGTCATGTTGAACCTTGATATTTAAATTTGTTGGTTCCGCGTTGTTTATATTTTTTAATTGGTGTCAACTAGAAGTTAAAAATCAGCCCTGTTTTGTTTGAAAGGTTTATGACATTGACATCAATAAGTTTTAAAAAAACTTCCTGGTGTTTGAATTTATTTATGTGGAGAATATTAAAATGTTTTCTTTTAAGCCATAATTATTTTTAATCGTTTGCAATTATTCATTTTTTCCCTGAACATTGAAGTTTAGCATATGTTTTATAGGTTGTTACGATACTCAGAGTAATTTGGTGCAAAAATTTAAAAATTGAATAATTGAAATACACGATTGGTTTTGACTTCCTGTAATAATTGTAGACTACAAATGCATCTATCTAGCAGTACTAAGGAGAAATTACGCAATATACCACATGGAGCATGAACAAAATCTTAAATTCAATATTGTAAATGATATTGTGATTTTTAATTGCACTGATATTCAGTTTTCACCAATCACTTGCTTCTTGATATATATAAAAGGTTAAAATAATTACTTAAATTGTAACAGCTTACGATTTCTACTTATGGAATCACAAATTTTAAGTAAATAACATAAATTAATAAAGGATTTGTCAAAGTGCTAAATGTAGTTACTGCTCCCAACTTAACTATTCAAACATACTTCTATAAAGTTAGTTATGTAGGCACATTAACTGAAGTACCAGTAAATAATTATTTATCGCCACTAAAGAGGTCTATCTTAGAGCTTACGTTACGTGTAACAAAATTCTAGGTAAATATTTTATCAAATGAGGTTTTGAAGAAGCTAAGAATATAAGATTTCTTATTATGCAATCAGTAACAAAAAAATTATCATATTACTAAAACTGATTAAAATTACGAAAACTAGTCTACTCCTTGTCCAACTTTCATTACAGTTAGGGTTGCAATCGTTTTCTGTTAATTATATACCAGTTTAAATTACAGTTGACTGTGAAATACATTTTATTTGCCTTTGTGAGTTTGTTTGTTTTACGACATTTTTTGTACTCCCCAAGACATTATTTAAAAATTGTGTCAAGATTTGGGCTACTAAAATAAGTAAAATGTTTCGACTGATGTATCCAACATACAAATTGAATGATTGCGTCACAAGCATTTAAACCAACATCAAATTTTGACATTCAATATATTACTAAAAATGGTAAAAGTGAAACCTCAGCAAGCATCGAAACTAAACATGAAATCTCTTTTTATTGTCATTAGTCTTTGTAACATTAGTTATATTGCCGTAATAGAAATCACATTATCTACTGAAAGCATTCCTGAGAACCAACTAGCATTTTTGAATGCTTTAAGCGATTGCTTGCTGCATATAATAAATTTTCGTGAATATAACTTGAATCTAGCAAAGGGTTTCAAACCCGTTATCTTACTTAAAGATGATGACTCGCTAAACAAAGTGCTCAGTTTTCAAAAAACTACAATCAACCATCAGAAACAAATAATTGATAAGGTTACCTTGCTAACAAACTTGGAAATGCGACAAAAGTCTCATTCTAAAACATACAATTGTAAAAATACAGTTTACCAGTTATTTCGTGCCAAGTTTAAATTATCAACCAAAATGACGCAGTGTGACTTAATGATTTATCTACACCCACCAAACAAAGATGTGACGCCTGACCTATACATTGGAGTGAAATGGAACACTGTCAGTGTTCTCAGATGTCCCCCGTGGGAAGAGATAGAAAAACGGCAGGCCAAAATGGGCTTACTAAGTACCGTGCCAAAAATTTCTTTACTAATTTGCAAACAAAGTCTTGAATCAACTTGTGCAAATACACATCACAAAAATAGATGGATTTCCACTGTAATTGGTAACGGAAGAATAGTAAGATTTTTGGAAATGATATTGATTTTGGAAACCCTGCCTAGTAAAATAAGCCATTTAAGCATCTTGTGCCCATATTGTAAACCATGCAACCCTTTTAAAATGGTTAGAATTTCATACGAAAAAATAAATGATTTCAGTTCATTGGCTACCAAGTATAAAACTTTGAATAAAGAGTTGAACCCACAAAGAATTAAAGTTATTTTGCCATGGAGAGATTTAAAATTGTATGGAAATATGCTGTACAAAAACGAGGCAAAAAATCAGAAAACGTTTTTAAAATATCTTTTAAAATTAGATTTAAAGTCACACGCTGGCTTTTTACCAAGCTCAATTGACGTTCATTTAATTCAACTATTTTTACCCAAAAATATCTCATTTTGGTATTCTGGAAAATACGAAAACGACTATACACAATCTAAAGAAATTCTAAATGAGGTATGTTTTAAACCGGTTCTATGGCCTGGAAGATTTCGTCCTATAATAGGAAGATAGTTTAAATATGATTTAGGATCCTTTCCAGAAATCGGCTTGATCTTGCAAAGGAAGCAACTTAGATTTGTAAGTTGCCATCGCAAAATTCACCACTGGATGGAAAGATTAATGGGAGTATTTTACGCATTTGATACTTCAACTTGGATACTTGTATTTACATTTTTAGCAATTATAGCAAACATATTATCTTTAAAGTTAAGAAGAAATAAACACGAATATAAGATGATATTCTGTAAATCATACTTTTCTTTGACTATATCCATGATGGAACAGTCGTGTACCATCTTTCGACATGACTCTGCAAAAGACAAAATTCTGCTATTTTGTTTGCTTTTATTATTTCTAGTGCTAAGCAACCAGTATAAAGGTGAAAACGTTACCAATTTAACTGTAAAACCCGATTTGATTAATTTTGATACCTTTGAAAAATTAGTTGAATACAGATTTAATATCAAGTCACGCAGACGTTTACTAAATGAAAATGTGTTTTCCTTTTTAAAAATGAATACCAATTTGACGACTGAATTTGTTCAAGAAAATGGACACGAAGCTTTTCCAATTGTTTCTGAACTCTGGCATCGAGCTACAGGA
>JAQIWN010001951.1:0-17945 GCA_034699025.1 Entomobrya cf. arborea Gr-Col-00668
GGCTTTTTTAAGACTGTACGAAGTACGAACGAACAAACGAGAGAAGAAAAATATTTAATAGTCTTTTGGAATCTCTGGACTTTTGTAGCAGGGCGAAAAAAGGCGTCAGCTGAGAAAGAGAAAGAGCAAGTTATAATAATGACGAAAATGGCACTAAAAACAACAGGAACATCGTGACAATCGAAAATACTTGTTTTCATGAAAGGAGAAAAAATAAATAAAATGGATAAATGTACTAGAGTGTGTACAACATACCAAATACGGAAGTAATAAAACAAGCTGTGTATGCTGTTTGTAGATTATTTTTGGAGGAGAAGAGCACTAAAATACGATACTAACAATAAGAAGTACAGACAGAGAGTATTTAACAAATAGTTATATACAGTTATTTAGACAGGAAATCATGTACTGAAGTTCTTTTGCTTCAATCTTGCAAAAAAAAATTCGCTGCATTGCTTTCTTGGTTTTCCGGTTTTTGGAAGCTGCAACGCAACGTAAAAATAGAGAAAATCTGTCGGAATCAAAATCCGGATTAGTATCCCTTCGTGCGTGTGTGCGTTCAGCCTCCCTTGCTACTTCAGCGAACGTTTTTTTTTTGGTTTTAGAGAAGAGTAGCAAAAATCCAAGCTGTTTCTAAATACTTTATTCGTATTTTTCTTCTGATCACAAAAGGACTATGTGTACATACTTGTGTGTGTGAGAGTAATAGAAAAATTTTGAGGAAAAGGGTTGACTATGACTCTTGTTGTGATGCTCACCTATATATAGTCTTCTGTAGACAGATGATTTTTTTTTACAAATTGTTGGTTTATCTCTCCAGTGACTATACTGTAGAATGAGATCTGTACCGGATTTTCTTTCAAAACTATCGAATATCGATTAAAGTTTCATGGTTTTTAACATTGATCCTTCTTAGTCTTTCCTTTAGTTACAATCACGGGGGTTAGGTTCCATGTGGAAAGCATTTCGTACCGTTTTATTTAACTTAAATTTACTTTATCCTGGGTTTTCCAGTTTTCATTAAATCTAAGAGTGTCTTTATTCTTCTGAGGTAAAAAAAAGCTTGCACAGATGTAGAGAAAAGAAGTACAATCTTTTTGTTGTTGGAGGATAGTGGGTGGTTGAATCATTCAACTTTTTTCCTTCCTTTTCTATATTTGTAGTATTATTGCTTATTTGAACTTATTTTTTTCTGTCAATGAAAACGAGAAACACTTGAATCATTATTCTGAAGACAAGGAGGATGTACTCGATATCATATTGAGAGAGAAGCCATAGAATAACACAAAAGGCCATATGTACTTATACTTATACAACAAAACAAGAAGAGAACTCAAAATAATAATCCACATTCACGCAACGCAACTCTCTTATTTTCTCCAAAAGCTATTTGACGTTTTATGTGTGATCACAGGAGAATTTTGGATTTGCGGTTTTCCACAAGTCTAGCTTTAGTCTCCTCTCTCTCTCTCTCTTACTCATGTTCTGAAAAACTACGAAGCGAAAAGGATTTTTGGTCGTTTTAATGAAAAATCGGCTCGTTGTTACATATGTTGTCAATGGGAGGAAAAGCTTATAGAAATCGATGGAGATTAGGTGCGATCTTTGGTTTTGTGTTCTGTCAGAGTGCGGGGCCTAGAACTTTTTGGTTTTCATTTTCTCTCCTCCCACTTTCCTTTCCTTTTTACCTCCTTTTTACTACTTTTACTCCAAGTAGTTAGTTATATAGTGCTATTAGATGAGTACTTCTGTGTCCAAATCTAACAAAAGGAAGAAATACTGAAATCTTTTTTTTCTTTATTTCTCACCACAAAACACAAAAAGTATACATGCATGCATACAGACACCCATTTTCTCTCTCTTTTTTCATTCATCAAACAGGATTTTCTGCAATGCTCCTGCATCCAACTCTCCTCATCCTCAAAAGAACGTACTTTCTCCCTTTTTTCAATGTATTTATCGTGAGGTGGGAACAACATGAGTAATACGGGAAATGAATCCCTCGAACATTGAAATTAATCCTCTTGCTACACACTCCAACGTATAGGGTTACCCAAGTCTTGTTCTTCGAATCTCTCTCATTCTCTTGTGTGTTGTATGTCTTTCCGCTGATGCTTTCCCCTTCTCTCTCTGACTATTTAGTATGAGTCTGATGCACGATAGCACCACCACCGTCACAAAAAACTATTGCTAACTGATGCTTACACAATATAATGGATTACTCTATACACACACCGCGATCCACCTCTCCTCTCATTTTTACTTTTGGTAAGTAAGCAAGCAATTGATGTATGTTGTTTGAATGCAGACCTACGGGAGATTTATTTACGATATTTCAAGAGTTGCAATGATCAAGCACACTATCATCAATCCTAAGAATTCTTTATGGCCTCAATATCCCATTGATTTTGGCTGCTGATAACTGTGTTTCTGTCTTGATGGAATACATTGAATGGCGCAGTTCGGTTCACGTGGTCATCAGAACTTCATAAAAGGCTATTCACATGATACATAATAATAAAATAAATAACGTGCAAAGAAACCCAGAAATGTCCATTAAAATACCGTGCCATTAGGCCATTTAAACAGAAATCTACCTTACAAAAGGAAAATAACAACCAAGACGAAGAGGAAGAAAAGCTTATCTCTCTTCGATGACTTAATTGTAGAAAAAAACATGTTATATAATTATTGTTATTTTCGAAGGAAATGGAACATTCATCAAAGCATAAAATCGAATCTAGGTTGGAAGACAAGTTTATATTTTAACTAAATTACTCATTCTATACACAATAAGAAATCACTGGATAGGAAGTTGGAATTCATCTACTCTTCTGGATACTTTGTGCTGAGAAATTCTTCGGGGCTTCCTGGAACATACAAATCTTTTCTATATATTTGTACATGCCACTGAGATATCAAAATGCATATTATATCTACACACTAAGTTCAATGCGATGAACACGTAAACGTGCTACGGCATGAATGTATCAATAAGCATACAACACCAAAAGAGAAAAAACTTTCTGCTTTCTAGGTTGGTTCTTGCTTCCATTAGCTAAATGATCATTATCTAACAGGGGCAGTGATGCGGATAAATCGTTTGCTTGATTTCATCGTTCACATCACATCATCATCTTGATAACCTGTGCTTTTACTTTTACAGTAAATGTACCTTAGCTGTAAGGTAAAAAGAAAAGAAGACGCAACATAAAATGCTTGTAATAATAATATACAAAGTAAAAAAAGACGAGAATGATAGTCATCATCTCCTTCCGGAAATGATTATATTGCTTTCATGCTTCTACAAGCAAGTCCGCGAAGGCACGCATATTTTTCTATTGGAAGTCATAAGTCAATATACAATATACACACATATCTACACTAAAACGCATTAGTTAAGTATACAACGGCAGACAAGCAGTAATAATGATTGAACATTTTCCCCTTGAATTATTGTTTTGTTATATTCAGTCAGTCAATCTCAATGTGTCTTACTCGAGTTCCCATTTATTACACAATACGGTTTCATTTTGTGGGTGTTTCTACTATTTTATACGTAATTTTGATGTTTCAAATTACTTTTAATTTAAGTTGACCAATGACTTGTTTTTCTGTTTACACAGATGAATTGAGCTATCTATATGTAAATGGCTGTTTCCATTGAACTCTAATAATGATGTATTTTGAACGAACATATATAGTACAAATGATTTTTCGTCGTATTCAAGTACGGAATTTTTAAAGCACCAATACTTTTAAGTTTTTTAGATCACAGTACGCTACTATTGAATGCATTCTTTTCAACATGATATGTATCTATATTGGCCTAGATAAACGATAGATTCTAGTTAAATATCGAACGAAATGCATACTTAAATCCAATAAATCTATATGTGCATTTATGTTGTAGTTCTTTAAACCTAATTTAAACAATGGGTATATGGTTTGATAACATTATTATATTTTTCTTTATCGCAGGTAATATGTGGATCGGTTGGAATAACCAGTCAACCCCCGTCCGGATCGGTTTTCAATTCGATCAACTGCGAAAGTTTCAACTAGTATCCATTCATGTGAATAATTTCGTGTCTCAAGGCGCTCAGGTAAGCATCCAACTTCACCTACCTTCTATTACGTCGTCCTAAATAACATTCTTTTTACTTTTTATACATTAGACAAATGCATCAATGTTACAATAAAAAATGGGTCTTATGGGGTTACCCCACCAGTAAAAGTATTTCCGATACTTTTTTCTCTCTCAAAACTCAATGCAAGTTTTATTACATCTTCTCTCTAATGTTCAGTGTCTTTCCTTTTACTTGTTGTTCCATATTGTTCTGCTTTTATCTCTCTCTCAATTTTTGTGAGAAAAGAACCTCAGGGGGTTAGCTCGCTCTCCATTTTATAAGCTCGTATGAATTCCATCTTAAAACAATCAAACTCAGTACATAAGATTCAGTGTACATAACATGTATAGAAAGTTATATGCATGTTCTGTATACAATAGTATATACTTATATAATTAATATATAACTATACTAAAAGCAATTGAATGGTAAAGAGAGTTTTTTGGCAGTATAAGTTTGCCGCACCAATCTCTGCTGAACCATGTAGATATTTAATGTTTTCAAAGCGTAATATAATAATAACAACACAACATTTCAAGTTTGGTTGGCTGGTACTTCTTTCTATACACAAAATATACGTTGAAGACCGAGACGATGAAGGAAAAAAGAAACAGATTTTGTTTGTTCGGCAAGAACATAAAAGTTTTTAAGAGCCCACACACAACAAAAATAGGAGAAAAGAAGAGAACAGGACAGGAGTAACTGCGTTAGTTGGGTAATATAAAGAAAATAAGAAATATTTCACTAAAACACTTTTAACCATAAAATCTTGTAAGTGTAGCGTTGAGTGAGTGAAAGTATCGGGGTAACAGAAAAAAATATTATGTCGAGTTGCTGTTCTTGTTTTTGGGGTGGTTGTTGTGTATAGTGATAAAAGTGAATTGAAGGACGAAGAAGCGTAGATAGAAGAGAGGTATTGAAAGATTGAAAATCTTGGAAACAGGAAGACGATAGTTTGAACGAGAGATGTAGTACGCTAGTGGATGGTACAATAGACACATGAATGAATGAATGTAGCGTAAGCACACATATCTAAAATACATGTGCATGTTTTATTTCATATAAGTGTACATACGGAGTATTTTTACGATGAAAACGACACCTTATACCAAGTAATAGTAAAGATGATAGTGAAAATCCATGCCATAAGTTAATACATTTACACAACCATATTTGTACCGAAATAGCTGAAGAAGAGCAACACTGCGAAACAGAAATAAAACGCATAGTCTAAGGAAAGGGGCTACAGCCAGGACCAGGAGAAATGTGAAACGTGGGCTTCCTCTTCCTCCATCTGAATTCTCATTCTCTCGTACTCGTCGTATTAGTTGTTTAAGTAGAAAGTATTGTTATAAATGCGGAGATAACGGTTTCTCCTGTTTTGTTTGTATTAAAACAAAAAAAATGGGAATGGGATGCTCAGAGGAAGAATATACTTTTACCGGAATAGTATCAAAACATACGTTATTATAAGTTATATTACTTTGTAATGTACATGTGCCTATAGAGAAATGTAGCCGTAGGAGGAAAGCACTTACGCAACGAGATTCTCAAGATGAGAGAAGAATATGGAGTGAAGTAACGGTATCCATTTCTATTTCTCTCGCAGGCTGACTATACGACAAAAAAATCGAGAGTCGACTTTTCCTTTTTAACTCCCTTACCATGCCAGACCATCATCAAACTTGCTGCAAAACACAACTAGAAAAACCATTATTTCTGCGTAGAACAACAAATGTTTCTTTTGTTTTTAGCGAGTGAAAGAAAACTGAAGGAACGAAAAGTGGAAAACAAAGATGCGTGTTTTTCGTTTCTCCCTCTCACTTTTCTTTTCTCCGTTTGTATTAATTATGTCGAGATCGATATCCTAACTTGTATCACTATACAACTATGCTGTACATTAAGAAGAGTTTTCTCTTGGATGAGCAAAATACAAAGAGACATTTAAAATATTTATTTTTTAGTTTGCTGCACATAAATTCTTAATTTTAGTTGGCTGATTTTTTGTTGTTTTTTGATCGTGAAACAGAGTGAAAGTTGTAGCTAAAGTTTGCTCAGCTCTTGTATTCGTAATATTTATCTGTTTGTTAGTCAGATATCTAGATCATGCATCTGTCAACATTTTTTCTGTAACGATTTATTTAAGTGGGCAGTAAAATGAAAATGTTAAAATGGGGAAATCTGTGATGGTTTAGAGGGAGAACAAAAAAGAAAAAAAAAAATATGAAAATAAAAAGGGGTAGGGAATGCGAATAATTGAAGTTATCTAAGAACAATATGAATATAAAAGTCAGTGTTAGAATTCTAACTAGGATGCCTGAAATTTTTAATACAGGAAACGAGAAAAATATAAATTTTGATTGATGTTTTATTTGTGCTTGACTGTTCAGGTGTTTGCATCAGCAGATATTTACTTCAGCATGGACAGCAAAAAATTCTCAGAGTTCCCGGTTCGTTGGACCCCAAAGAGAGATGTGAAAAACGAGACGTCACTTCTAATCGACATCCCGTTGAAAGGAAGACTGGCAAAGTATATACGACTCGAGTTTTACCATTCAAATCACTGGTTACTTTTCAGTGAAATCTCCTTCTTATCAGGTAAGCAAGCTAAGGATATGATACGGATATAAATAGACTATGCTTTGTGTTGATTGGCTGACTAAGTAATTCCATATCAATTTACACTTGTTTAATTAAAAGCCTGTTGTTGCAGCTGTGTGTGCAATTTAAGTTTACAGTGAATACAAACGACATAATGTTTTTCCTCCTAATCGCTCTCATTTTCTTCCCTGTCCATTATCTTTATTGCTTTCACCGGCCAAAAATATTAATTTACTGAATGTGCTCAGCGAATCTATGCAAGACAGCCTCTAGGGAAGATGATGATGCTTTTATACCTACTTTACTTTATCCATTTAGCGTTTAAACATTTGGCAGATTTACACAATGATGGCTTTGTGTCTTGCTTTTATGCATTTTGACTTGTGCACTGCAAGCATCGTTCCCAAGGACTGCAGTAATGCATCTTGTGTTTCTCATCTCTTAACTGCAGGCCAAATGATGTTTATTTCTCACTCAAATTTATACGTTCAACTTTTGATACTAAAGTATATGGTTTGCATTTCTCCTTTTCTCTGCTACAACCTTTTTATCTTGATTTTCGCTCGTAGCTCTTTTCTTGACTGCCAAGAAAGCAAGAAAAGCTTGAAGTAGATTTCCTTTTCTTGTTATTTCCCATGGGTTATCTTAAAGTGAAAGTTATTGATTTGAGTCACTTTCCTGGGCTCCTTTCACTTTTCACGTTCGCATTCGTCTATGCTAGACTCTTCTTGTTGCTTCCTCTCTTTTTCATTATTAGTAGACACAGCTGCCTGCGTTGCGCCCAGTATCTCTTTTTCTTTAAGAAAGAACTGGAAAATAACGATGCGCTTGACTTTTCTCAATTTAAATAAATAATCAATCTGTAGAAGTAAATATGACTCTGCGTCTTCTTTTATAAAGATTAGATCACTTACACACAAATGTACCTCTGTTCTAACAAACAAGAAAAGGGGAAATTAGAGAAGGAGGAACTTTTCTTTTGAAGAATATTTTATAATGTTTTTCCATGTATCTGTCCAATGGAATAATTTAATTGATTACGCAACAACAATTTTATGTGTAGAATGTTTGCTATTGGAATACCTGAAAGTGCTATTGCAGCACTTTTACTTTCTCAAGTAAAACAAGATAAGCTTCAGTAATAAAACAATGTTATCAAGGTTTGATAATCAGAGCTGCTGAAAGGGAAAGTCCTTACTTTCATTGAACTCTACTGTTATATGCGTGGTATAGCTTTCACTTCTCCGGTGGTGGAGTATCGACCTTGTGGGGAAATTGAGTAAACACGTGCCTTTTGGTTATTTTATTTCAGACAAGTTACACAGAGCATTTTAAAGTTACACGAATTGAATCACTTACAAAAACACTTTATACGCACATTGTGCAGACAGTAGACATGCATATTCATGGACAGTGTAGAAATAGTCTAATGTATGAGCAAACAACTGAGAATTAATAAATAAGTATGTATCCTTAATGTCCGTACTACAGTATATGCTGTTTTTTATTAAAATCTTGAAAAAATTCCAAAATGAAAAATATCCACTAAAGATATTTTGTTTTGTATCTTTACCCAAATGAATTTATTCATTCTATATACATTACTTTGAGTATAAAATGGGAAAATAGGGTGCTATCTACCCACTTTGTGTAATGTTATGTTGGCGCGTGCTTCCTCTTGTTTCATGCGTGCTACTTCAAATAAATGTGCGGAAAATTACATACTTCTCCAACACAAAATCATAAAGGACGCATAGAAAGAAAAGCAAAAGAAAGCTGATATTAATTGAAATTAATTTGTCTCATTTCACTTCAAGAACAATTAGTGATCCTCTATGTTTTCTCATGCATTTCGCATTAGTGCAAAAGAATGGTATTCATCTTTCCATTTCTCTCTCTCTCTCTGCAATACAATTTGGCACACGCGATTACGTTTACGCGTTAGCTTTGTTTAATTTTACAAAAGGAATATAATAAGGATATTGTGACTATCGAGGTATCGCATATCACAAAACAACGGGAAAAGTGCTCTCGAAGCGATAAAAATATGATGCAAGTCTTTTCGCACGAATAGAGTTAGCAACATTATGATGAGACGTATTATACTATACACAACTATTGCAGAGCACAAGGGAAAAAGTGTAATGTGATATTTTTGTTTGTCACATGAGTAAAGCGTAAATAATTGCTTAGTTTTTCTGTGCACATTTTCTGTATAGATACATATATTAACGTAAAAGCTATTATTTAACTGTAGAACCCGCAGCAAGAATTTTTGTAGCTGACTGGCTGGTGGCTGAGAATAATGTTCACGTTGCTTTGCAAGAAAAATGATCATTTTGTTTCTTTTTGTTCTTTCTCTAGTAGTTCTTTTACGATTTTTTCGTGGATATAGGGTTTCAGAGAGAAATAATCTTGTGTATAACATAAGCGTAAAAATGTTTTTAAAATGTTTGTTTCAGATGTTTTCTCTGGAAATATAACGGATGAAGTTTTGTCATTAAATTATGCACAGGACGTTGAAGGATCGAAGGATAAAAAACGAAATGGTATATTTATGTGAAACTTTTATTTTAAAACTTTTACTTTTTTTAGGTTATTTGTTTTTAAACTATTATTTACAACCATGTTTTGGTAAATTGAATCTAGGGCAGGAAAAAAGAAACATATTTCTTTGCTGAAAATGGTGTGTAACTGTATGTTGTGTATTGGATTATTTCCAGTAATGGGCGGCTCCTCTACAGATCATTCAACAGGAACGATAATAGGTCTAATTGCTGGCTCGCTGTCTGTATTTGTACTGCTATCAATAGTGTCACTGGTATGCTACGTGATGCGACGAAACCGACGAAATACCAAGCTAGTGGGAGTTATGAGTATTGGAATGACACCAAAATCCATGTCGATAGGACTGGGTTTGGGTGGGCCAACCTGCTCTAGTGATGACCAACTTTCATCCATCAGTACAGGAAAAATGACAAAAAATAAGGGTTCTTCTGGCTCATCTTCATCTATGAATATACTGAACGGGATTGGCGGGCCCAACTCTGGCAAAGTGAACAAGAAAATTGGGAAAATCGCTTTGTGTGACATAGGAAAGCCAGTCTCAATATCAGGCGAGACTGACAGTGATGAATCCATGTACCACGAGTTAGTTTTTGGTCGTGCAGCAGGAGGAGGCAATGGAGGAGGTGGTGGTGTTGGTGATGCGAGACCAAGCATAGCTACTTCTGCCACAACTGCTGCCACTCCGAGTACTGCAACCAACAAGAAAAACCGGACCATTTCTTCTTCTTATTCTGGACTAGGAAAAAATTCAAGTAAAAATGGATCTATCAGCATAAGCTCTGCCAGCATTTTAGAGTCTTACTCTGGGCCAACTGACTCTTCCGAGTCGGGATATATGTCAGCGTCACAGCAGCAGCTGGGGCGGAAAGGAAGTGCCAACAGTGGCACTGCTACAAACAGAAAAGTTAAATATCAAAGAGTCAATCACGGCGGTGATTTCAGTGGTAAGTTTAACTTTTGGTTTTTTCTTTAAGACAAGACATGTGCAAATGAACCAGAAGAAAATAGCCACATTTTGTAGGAATCCCTTCTACCATGAATCATGAATCTCGTTTTGCTGATGTTCTTATTTAAAATAAAATACAAGATTGAGCAAATTTAAGTATGAAATCGTCCTCAATCGACTATCATTTGATACGTTACATTAAATCTCTCAAAAATTAGAGTGAATTGCAAAGTTAGTAGACTACGTCGCACATTTAAGGATATCCGAATAATTCCATGTATGCTTATTTTAATGCTTACAGATTTTATGGGAGTGCGAAGTATACACGATGACATAAGCTACTTTACTCCCAATATGACCTCACATTTTCAAGCTTCATCCCCCTCAACACCAATGTCGGGACTGCGGTCTTCTTCCTCAACCAAAGTACCACTAGGACACAGCAGTCATTGCTCAATAGAAACACCTCCAGTAACATCCAGCATTCACCTGCCAACTACGTTCCGTCTCCCCATTTTTCCTTCACAGCACCACCAACACCCACAGCAGCAACAACAGCACCACACCTACTCCAACACTCCTCCAACTCATTTGACTCTTGACGCGACTAAGACCAAAGGTAACATATTTGCGACACCATCAAGCAGTAAACCCATCAGTTTAGGGTATTTTAACAGCCCGCGGGTAACGGCAGGTAATAATCACACGAGTCGACGAGGAGGATCAGCTACTACCAATATAAACGCAACTAATAACAATCAGCATTTTGAACGGTTTAATAATGGTAGCGGAACGATGGGCATGATGGTTGGGGATAATATGGTGAATACAAACGGGATTTTGGGAAATGGATTGCATGTTTCATCCTCGACGGGTTCATCAGGCAGCTCCGTCTCGGCAAGTGTCAATCCAAATTGTAATTCCAGTCATCTTGCAGGTGGAATGGGAGCTCTGTCTTTTATGAAGAGCACGGGTATGTCTTCGTCTACTGGTTGTGGATTGACTTATGGAGGAGGTGGTGGTGGTGGGGGATGCTCATCTGCAGGATCATCCTCTTCTGCTGCCTCATCGGTTTCTAATAACATTCTTGGTCATGGTCCGATGAACATTTGTGCAGTCAGTGGGAGTGCTGGAGAAAGTAATTACTATGCTGCCACTGACATTTTCCAAGTTTCTGACAAACACTTTGACCGCTTCTAAGAAAGGTAAAGTTTTTCCTTGGGTCCCAAGAAACATGAAAGAGAGGTGGAAAGGAGTACAGTATGTTTAGTTGGTGTTATAGGCAGACAGCATGTTTCTTCATGTATTAACTTAATATTCATTCACTATATCTCATCTGAACCTCTGTAATCCGATGCATCAGTGTACTAATATAAGACACTTAAAATTGACTGATAATCTGTGAAATATTATACATTAAATTATTCTATAGACATGTCCTAAGAAGCAATGAAGTAAACAATTGCATGCGTGTGTGTACAGTTTAGTTAGTATTTTCCTACACCAAGTAACCGAATTTCATTAGCAGTGATGACTAATGTGTGTCAATTAAACTTAATTGTAAGCATAAAATAGTTCAAATTGTATAAAACTCCTTACACATTGTGGAAAATGAACACATGCAGGGTTTGAGGTTTTTGAAATAAATACACTCACTATTTACGAAACGTTCATAAAATAATTTCATTTACCATTCCGGATTCTTTCCTACTTATAAAAATTCCACGCATGTAATGAAATTAATTTTCTTACAGTGTAAAATAGTATAGCAAGGGAAATTTCCACCAATAGTAAACAGTAAATCATACTCAATTTTTTCTTTTAAGTCTTCATAGCAAGTGAATATGTTTACGTAGTTCTCTATGTAGCTAATTTACTCGAGAATTTTATACCAATGAATAAAATAAAAACAGTCTTGTTATTTACTACAAAATATATTTAGAACTACAATAGTACACGTATGTATAAACGTTTTCCAATTTCATTTGACCGATTATCAATTTAACTTAATTAATTAAAGATACGATTTTTCGAATCTACTAACGGGTAATTAAATTAACTAGACTTGTAAGTAAATCCAAATGGGACTTGTAAATAATTACATGAGTACAGAAGATGAAATGAAAGTAAAATACAGGTAGGAATATTGATGAGTAAAAATAAATATATTTCAGGTTTTATTAAATTTTAATAGTTGTATGTTATATGTATAAAGGATTACATTAAAACTGAAATATGATAGAAATTTCAAGTCACTTTAGCTTTATAATCTTTTTGTCAGTTGTAATATTAGGTTATTTCTGAATGTACCGAATGTACGAGGATTGTGTATAACGATGAATGTGTTTAGGTAAATAAAGGTATACCGATAGAAAGATGGGTTTTATGTGTTATTTGTACAGTATATCCATGAAACCTAATAATAATTGCGTAACATGATTTATCATTGTAAATTGAACATTGTAACATAAACCGGAAACGTAAGTAATGTCAGTCGTATTATTAACGTATTCAGTATTATATTATAGTCCACATTTATATAACAAAAAACTTTATAAACATCATTATTATGTCAAGCAAATATATTTCAGTGTTGAACATTCCTATTCATATATAGTCTTTTCAAGTCAATGTCATCGTATCGGTGTTGTGTGCTACAAACTTGCAACCGCTAAATTTTATGTGAGCTGTGTACTATTCAATTAAATTTGAGCAGTTTTCATGATAGAATGATTTATAAATGAAGTGTAATAATTATATTATGTGTGTATCCAGTATAGAATATAATATATTTAGAAGATAAATTTTCCTCTGTATCGAAATGACTTGGGAATAAAGTACTAATTTATGCATATCATAAATATTTCTGCCGTATCTTTGCACTGGAAAATTTTATTTTCATCATAACATCGCCATATCATTATTACCAGTCAATGTTAATTAATCACGATGACGCTAAAAACGCTGCATATATAACATCATTATCATTCAAATGCCAGCACAATCTAACACGGGAAATTTTCATGCTAAAAGTAAAATTTTAGTTGCATGAAGATCAAATTTGTGCTGATGGCCACTAGTGAGAAAACCTTCGATCATACTAAACTACAGACATGCAGTTTCTATTCACAGCAAAACGACTTTCATTTACAAATACTTGATTTCCAATAGAAGCACATTCAAGTGCAATAATAACAAGAACAAAACAAACTGACAGAATGTCGAGGAGAACTCCATTTTGGATGATGATGATGACAGGGAACAGGCTTGCTGACTATCAAAACTCACGGGAAGAAGAAGGGATAATGATGAAGCTGAGTTTACTCCTTCAGGACTTCTCAGAATACAGCGAAATGTGTGAGCATACATTTCACGTGCCTATATTTTTTGGATTATCAAAAAGAGTGATGATAATAACTTGGAAAACGCAATGTAATCATAACGAAAATCAGTTACTACACTACTCTCTCCCTGGTGAAGTATTAATACTCACACACACAAATACACTCCTTTTGTGAGAGATTAGATGTCCATACTCAAACTCATAGATACGACGAGAAAGTAAATTTTGAGAGCAAGATAAATGTATCTAGAAATGTGTGTGGTGCTATGCAATATGCAACTTTATCCGAATCGGTGAATGGAAATACTCCACGAGCGTCCGTGTGTCAGGATAAGTTTTCGCTTTTTGCCAAACGTGTTCATTTCATTTTCTTCCATGTTATTTCACTGTATGAGTCAATGATGAGTTGACAATGGCAGTGCGTGCATGTATACTTACTTTTGTATGTGTGTGTGCAGAGAAGAAGGGCAAACTTCATAAACTTTCTCTCTCTCTCTTCCACTCCCTTTCTATCTGGTCTTTTATGACACAGCAAAAGTAAACATTACTGATTAGAACGGAGAGTCAATTAAGCCAAAAATTAATGGCTTACACAAGAGCGTGTAAAAGTTACGAACCATATAGACTTTCGGCATGTACACACACGCATTCTTCTTCAATCTACTTTTCTATTGCTTCACTTCTTTCTAGAGAGAGCTCTTTCAGAAGAAAATGAGAGAATCAAGTCAAGCCAAATAACTCAGTCACACTTTTATCGTTGCGTAGAACCGTGCTACGAGGTAGTACGTAGCTTACTGGATGGATGAAAACAAATAAAGAAGATTCCTTAGTTCTTGAAGCCATGTATGCACTTGTTTGTATGTGTCATTGTGTGTGCTAGAGGATGTAAATACAAGGTTATGCTATGTACATAGTATGTAATGATAAGCTTTTTCCAGGAATTCCATCAGTGTTTTTCAATAGCATCAAATAAAAGAGAATGAATAGACTGTTTTTGTACTCAACATTTTTGAAAATCGGCGAAATAATCGGTAGGGTACAACTAACATGAAATTATCATCGTTATTCAATTTTAGCTAAGACGCAAAGGTAAAAAGAATTCTGTGAATTTATCCAATCGACTTGCAGAGAGTTTTTATGCAGCACAAGTTGTCAAAAGCTCATATTATAATGGGAGAGAACACAGAGTTGATGAGGAATTTTGTGGAAAAATTATTCAGTGATCATGAAACGTGGAAATTATGCACAGAAGAATGACATGAAGATGACAGTAACTTGCCAAGTTTATGGAGTAAGCTGTAAAAAGTAGATAGAACAAATGAGCGTTTTAAAACAATAAAATATGCATAATGATCCTCAACCAGAAAGAGTAAAGAGTATGACAGAAAGAAATTCTAGTTGTATACAGGCTAAAGTGGATATTATAATCCTTTGTGCAATGAAAACAGGATTGGAGGCAGCTTTATGATCGGCATTTGCGTTGATTGAATTCTGCGTGAATGTATCGTAGTGCAACAAGTGCATGTAAATTATTATGTAGTTTTATTTGTAATACAAGTTTCGGAGTGCAATGTAATTAATTTGAATGTATAAAAATGTCCTTGATGACCTGCAAAACTTGTTTATGTCAACTGATCGAACGGCGAGCTTGGGTTAAGCTCAATTTTTTCAGGTATCAATATGTACGACGTGTGAGGAGTTACCTGGACAGGTACTGTTTGACTTTGGCCAAGATTAGGTTTAGAGGTTTCCAGGTTGCTTTTAGTGGTAGAAAAAGACCAAGGTATGGTAACACTGTTACCAAAAGGTGATTCTTGAACAAAAACCGTTTTATTTGGGGTGTAGACGCCATTATGGCAGGAGGATTGGATGGTCACACACAAACGCCCAAAAGAACCCTGTTCAATGGTAGCTTGCTGACTTGGAGTGAACGACATTTTGAAACGCTAAAAATAGAAAATGATCAATTGATGCAATTTGTTTAAATATAATAGCGAAATTAATGTTTAGATTTTTACCTGTCATCAACGGTCGTGCGTTTTGTGCAATCTGGAATGTTTTTCTACGCTTAGTCAAATACGAAATGCCAATTTTTTTTATAAATGCAGCAGAATTTAAAGTAGCATTTTGGTTTTGGCTCAAGCGTTACTGAAATTCTAAGTCATTTGTTTACAAAGAAAATATTAAAGTTGTTTTGATTTATGCATTATTTTGTAAATTAAGTATTAGAATTAAAATATAGTGTTCCGTTTGACATGCTATCAAATTGTATATCCCGTGATGTTATATCCCATCGTGATTGCATGTTTTATGCAATTAGAAGAAAGGATAAAGGCAAAAAATAGAGGTCATTGCGTCGAACTGCTAGTTCCAGTTTCATTGTTTGTTGTTACGCATGCCCGAATCTCTGTTTCTGATCTACTGGTTTATGGTACCACTACAACGTATAGTAGTTTGTTTGTAGTATGAAGTTGATAGTGTTCCATGTTCAAGAATGCCTTAGAAGATAAGTCACACAAGTTTCACACCTACCTGCTTCCGATTTTACCAGTTAAATTCATAAACATTGGTTAATCCAGCTCTTTCTGATTTACTTCATGTCTATGTCTTTTAATTAATGCTTACCACTAACTGTGTACATATATTTATACGAGGAAAATTAATTTTCTGATCAATGGACGCTTCTGCCTTTTTCGTGTAGACACCTAAATGAATTATTTTATTCTTTCGAAGAAAACCAGTTGATGTAATATAGGTACACGTACACATCAATTTCTTATAGGTGGCCATACATTTTACACATTTTACAACATCAAAAATTAGAACAAATGCAATATTCAAACAAAATTGAGATTAAAGTTTGAATAGAGCGAGAGAGAAACTGAAATTGTTTAAGCCATAAAACATATTATCAATGTCTGCAATACATTATGTAGGTAATATCATCTTGTCGTTATGCCGGACATGGAGCTCTTCGTCTGCTGAGCCCGTGACGAGAATACCACTCATTCTCGATTATCAGGGCAAGTAAGAAATGGATCGAAAGTGAGATCTGACGTACGGAAATGTGTGTGCCTTGAATAATTCAGGCGACAGCAAAGCCGAATTCCTTGTAGAACTCAAGGGTTACCGTCAGGCCCCATTTCAGCTTCAATATACCCATGTTCGCCTTTATTTTATAGTACAGTAAAAGTAACGTGTAACAAGCATAATGTGAGCATGCATCCCATCACATCACATATCAGTATTTTATTATATTACAACACAGAATATAATATGGGCAATGTAATAATGTACAGGCGATCTAACCGATATGCTATAACTTTCCATTCTTTCTCCCATTCGCTCACCATCAGATTCCCTACATTTTCATACGTTTAATCTGTACGTTTCACCCTTTCGGTTGTGTATATAATATTTATCCAGGTACATAATGTCTATCTGCTCGGCTAAAAAGAAAGCAATACTACTTTTACTTCCACTCCTGGAAGAAATTGAGGGAGATTCATTCCACCGTGAGGTTCACATATGTTACCCTCATTGAGGCTAGATTTTAGTGGTATGCTTTGGTATGATGAAATGTGTGTCTGTTTTTCTTCCTCTTGTTTGTGTGCACTTTGGAAAAAGAGTATACACTAAAGGAACCGTATTCCATAACATACTTATTACTATTTTATTAACTATCGAAAGCGAAGCTTGTAAGATAGTTAATGCGATTACAATCCAGTCTGTCTGTCTGTGAACACGATTTCTCCGAAACCACTTGACCAATTGACACCAAACTTGGTACACAACTTCCTTAGGTCAATATCTCCTATGGGATTGAATTTCAGACCCGCAGGTCAGCTGTGACCGGAGATATGGGGGTCAAAAGATCCCATACATTTTAAATGGCAATTTTTTTTTATCATATATTCAGACAACATGAAACAAATAATGATGGCAGCTAAATCATACAAATTTGAAGTCGTGAAAAAATTTCTGAAAACACTGAGGCAACATGGGAAAATGACAGAAAACACTGGGGCAACTTGAGAACATGACAGAAAATACTGGGAAAACTTGGGAAATTTTCTGAAAACACTGGGTGTACGGAACCGTCTGAAGTTCAATATTTTGAGTTTGTCATTTTAAGTATTTTATTCAAATGAGATATTGTCTTGAGTTATTTTACTTTGAATGTAAGCTGAAATGTCTACGTGCCTTACCTTTTTTTTATGCGTATGTATTTGTAAGCAAACAATGTACGTGTATCTATTTTCTAAGCGTAAAGATTTTCCTTCTAAGTGTTTAATTTTCAATGGTCAATGCCTTTTTGTGAAACATTCACCTTTTTAGCTATTAATCTATTTTTGGT
>JAQIWN010001952.1:0-17941 GCA_034699025.1 Entomobrya cf. arborea Gr-Col-00668
CCTCCAATTCAAATTGTTTTCAATAGACTCGCTTTGACTTGAATATGTGTATCTTTTATAGCGCAGTGGAGAATCATTCATAATAATGTAAGTTAATCTACAAGCATGTTGAATAAAAAAAAATAAGAGGCAATTTATTTTACTACTAGCTATTCATTTTTCAACGGTGAAATATGCATGCAGAAGAATAATTACATGCAAGTGTGCAACAAAAGTGCAATCAGATGCAGTTTTTGTGGTTTTTACTTCTTTCAAAATTCCAAAAAAAAAAAGAAAAGAAGGCACATAGTTAACTTTCTACCTTATAAGTATTTTTAAACTCCCTTTTAATATTAAAAACATTGAATATCTAACATTTTTCATTTCAAATACCAAAATCATCGTGATTCATGATAATATATGTTGAAAGAAAAATGTGTGCATATTTTGAAAAAAGAATGACATGAAACAAACTTTAGTGTATCCCTTTGATACGAACTTTTAAAAATGAGTGTGGTTTTCATGCTAAATTACATATTAAACTAGTTTTGATGATGTTGACTTTAACGATTTATAAAGGTGTCAATATTTAACGTTGATATATTAAGTCATTCAAATAGGTTTATTTTAACAAACCAAAATAATGTGGTTTAATCTCAGATACTTAATTGGTGAGTCATAAATTGCAAAATAGTGCGCAATATTGTGAAACTTAGCCGCAAAATAAAATAATAAAAAGATAATAAAATAATAATTATGAGTTTAAGTTTAAGAATTTTATTTTATAATTTATATCATTCATAAATATATATTTTTGATTTGATGCTGCTTGGGGTTTTAATTTTAAATTTCAAACGTTCTCAGTGAACTTCGGAAACATAAACTAGCAGTAAATGAAGGATAAAATCAGATCATTTGCAAACTGATGTTACAAAACCGTGTCAATATTTAACCACCAATTTACGTTAAACACACAAAGTAACTGTCCGATTTTGGTATGTATGTATGTAGCACAAAAAGGGTTTTAAATTTTAACCCAAAAAATTACTTTCTTGCTATCCAAAAATGAACAACCTCGAAATGTTGATACTATAGCAACTGAATCATCAAAATACCCACTTTTTAATGAAATCCGAAAACAATGCCACGAATTTTACCACAATTGACAATTTTTGACAAATTTCATGCTTATTCTTCACATTTTAAATTATGATGACTGTAATAATACTAAACCAAAAAATTACTCATGTGATAAATAATTCTTACCACCAAAAAGCAGAAAATGACCTTGTTTTTCTTGTGAGACACACCAGTAAACAAATAATAGTAAGTGGTGGCGAATAATAATCTTGAACAATGGAATGCTTTATATTCCTACTGCGATCTACAAAAGCCGAAATACCAAAAGCAAACCAATATTGTAACACAAATAAACTCAAAATATTCATTTTAATTTTTATAAAAATGAAATGGTTTTTCATTTTGTGTGAGTTGTGTGATACGCAAAAAATACTTAATAAAAATCAGGTCGTCTGGTACTTTTGGCTTGTTAACGTTATATTGAATCTCACTCATCATCTCTGAAAAAGAAGTTAAGAATCAAGTCAAAAGTGAGCATATTAGTAGAAACAATGTAAATAGTGCAGTATTTTTGGAATGAGTTCCTTTTTTAAAAAAGTAGTTCCTTTTTATTATTTTAAAAATTACAACAATGTAATGCTCCTCTCTCTCTCTTTCTTTCAGTCTGTTTGTGGTTTCCTCCACTCGAGCGAAACACTGGCTCCATTTTAAATCCTTCAACTGTTTTCCTTATTCTGCTTCTAACTTCGCATCCTTTTTTGCAAGTTCACAAAGCTCACAACTTCTCAAAACCTAGAAATCAAGTGAATGTATACGATGCTCATGCTCACTGTTAAGCGTGTGTGTGTTTTTCCCTTCTTTCAAGCCATTTCTTTGTTCTTCGCCATAATTTTTCTTTTTTTAGTGATCCAAGCCATCATCCATGCACCTCCACAACAAATACAAGTGAACAAACAAGTGTGAGATTCTGACTTTGACTGACTGACTCTCAATTCAAACAATTAATTAGATTAAATGAAAACGAGAAAAGTTTATGTTAAAAGATGTACACTACACGCATACAACATACATTCTGTTTAAAAACACGAAGCATGCGTGCCTACAAAGAAAAAAAAATATGGCCTCCATTTAAACGAATTATTTTTGTGTACCTCCGTAAATTTCCGTTTTAACTCTTTTATAAAGATATTTCGTCTTGCGTTGCACTACTGTTTAAATTTCAAGAATGCATCTGACTTTTAAAAAATTATTGCCTTGTTGAGTTTCTACCTTATTTGTTTCTCTTCAGTTCAACATCAACAGCAACCGGGTTGGTTTTTCAAAAACAAAATACTTACATACATTTTTGAAACCATTACTTCTACCGTCGTTCATAAAAAGTAAGTTAGTAAGCTAAGTGGTCTAATGAGTTTGTTTAGTTATTTTACTACCTTTGCTACTGCTTTGCTTAATTTGCTTCATAACACTTGCTATTTTTAATGATTTTAAGAATTAGCCTAAGATGTACATATATATCCACCTTTTCTTTTCATCAGGATGATTATTTCGAGAATGAGTGAAGTATAAATCATGATGGAATGCATGCCGAATTTTTAATACCATGGCTTCTATACTATGAATTCTTCTGTCTGTTCATCGTTATGCGTATCATTTTCGAAGGACGGAAAGGAATTTTGATGTCTCTTGTTTAAGGTTTTAAAGGTCATAAAAAAGTAATATTTGTTTAATCGTCTTAAATACAAAAGTAAACCGTTAGTTAGTACAAAAGGGGTATTTTTAGAACTTTCATGCATATTTTGTAGGAGCCCCAATCAAGTGACAAACAATTTTTCAACCTCTATAAGCATAGCTGCTACTACATGCCGATATGCATGCTCACGCCTTTCAATTAGCAAAATGTGTTTTTTACCTAATCGACTTGTTTAATTCTCTGAGCACTTTTATTACTTGAAAAATAAAAATGTGCGTCATGCAATACGTTTTTTGTAATAATGCATAACAATATTAAAGTAAAAAATGTAATTATTTATGAATGTGAAAAATGCATTTGGCTACTACTCTTCGCTTTGGTTGGCATCGGTTTTAGTATACTATGGCGTTAGCATGTTATGTTACGATACGATTTGCTTGCACAATAATAATATGGTTGTTTAAAAGTATTAGATTTTTTACAATCTCATCATTCATAATCATCATAATATTAAGTAAGTTTATCATAACAAAAATATAATGTGGTTATGGTAAAACTGACGATGAAGTAGCTCATTCCGACTTCGGAGTCATTTTACTAGCTTGGACCTTGGATTTTTGACATGATTTCATTTATCACGAATTAAAATGTGATATGCATTTTAACGAAATTGTAATGACAAATTCACTTTTACACTTATACAACTGCTGTGCTGAGTTGTTTAATTATGTGTGAAACTGAGATCTCCACTGACAAAATAAAGTGATCGAGTATCCCTTCAATAAGTACTATTTTGACTGAACTGTTCAGTTTGGCTTTAACTTCTTTTTTATCACAGCATTCTTACAAAGTCTTATTATGCTGGGTCTGGGTCCACAATTATTTTTGTGTCCAAGTTTGAAGTTTTTTGCGACTGATAAAAAAAAGAACAAAAAGATAACAAAAACTATGCATAAAAACAAAGATTTATTTATGTTAAATAATTCGTAGCAAATCGAAAATGATATGTGATATGATTAGAAATTTGATAAAATGTTTTTTTACAAGACTAATCCAACTAATGATTATGATCACAGGAAATGATCGAACAGAATGGCAAAAATCATGTGATATCTCAAAACAGCCAATTTTTAACGATTTAATCGTTCAAGTTGGAAAAGGTAGAAAGGTACGTTTGCAACCATTTGAATTTGTTTTACTAATCAAAATTTGAACTATAATTCTGTCTGTCTATCTGTTAGGGATCTAATCTGTTTTTTTTTTTTTTTGAATGCAGTTTTGTATAGATAGCACTTCTAATTGGTGTAATACAAACAAGCGGTGGTTCTTTCTCATATTTTAGGGATTTTGGTAGTAAGTTGGCAATAACGCGATTTGTTTTCACAGCCGCACGTGTATTTTTTCTCATACAGGATATTAAGTAGGACAACAGCTTATACCAAACACCAAATCGGTTCTCAGTAGAGAATCATGATTTTCACATGAAAAGTACACAAACACAGTATTGAAGTCAAAAGTGTTTAAAATCAACGTGTGAATGAGAAAAATCGTTGAACAAATGATGACCAGGCAAAAAATAAAATACATGTAGCTCAAAATTTAGTTCATCTTGTTACCGTACTCAATGTCATTTCTTACCTTTGAATCTGTAGTCTGGAGAAAAGTAGCAATTCCATCTCGCACTCGATTCTTGACCCCACGAATAGTTCCCTTGTCACTCATAATTGGATTGGCTCCAGTGTTCCTTGAAAATATGTCTCGATATCCAGCAAAATTGCTGAGACTCTCTGAAGTCCCCTCATTGACCACATTTTCCTTGCTATTACACTCATTGATTTCGTTGATATGAAAGCCATTGGGCTCAGTAAGAATTGCCCCATCAGAACTCTTTTTAAACAAACATTTTTCCCCTGGGGACTTCAAAGAAGTGCTCCCACTGAAGGTTGTCACGCTAGTGGGTGTCACCATGAATGTTCCATTTTCAGATATGTCTTTCAATGCCTTCTCTTTATTGCGAATGCTGCTGACCTTCTTTGGCAAAACAGCACCTGCAGAACCTACACCTGTACCAAGCAACTTTCCTCTTTTTAATATTTCCGCTTCTAGCTCAGCTTTCGCTTTCAGGCACTCCGGAGACATGACTGGCGTGCTTTTTCCTGACGGTTGTCCTGCCGAAGTTTTCATACGACGATTATCTGGGGCACCCCGTACTCCAGCCAACGACATAAAGTCAGAGGTGCCTCCCTTTTTGCTTGCGGACGACACCTGAAACTGGGAAGGCTTGTAAGCGGAAGACGTGCTACTTGCTCCCATCTTCGACTGATTTTTCATCATGCTCCTCGGCATTGGAGGAGGAGATGGTGTGCTAACCTCGCATATCTCTCTCAACGCAAATTGAGCCGCCTGGCAAGGAACAGGTCGGAATTCTGATGATACATCAGACTCCGTGTCACTTTCACTAGTTTCACTGCCAAAACGAATAGCTCCAGAGTTGATACGTGGTGGTGGAGTCATATCAGATCTCGGACTGGATTGACCAGAGCTGCTGAGTGCGGAATCGTCTTCAATTGCTGTAGTGCTGTTGTTCCCATTTTTATTCTGCCTCAATGCTTTATGATGGTTGCTCTTTCCAGTAGATACATCAATTCTCACGGGATGGTTAAACATGTTTTCCTCCCCAATTTGAATTTTTATGACATAATTGCTTCCACATCCAGCACCAGCCGTGGTCACCACTGCGGTTGTTGTAGACGTCTTGCTAGAGTGATCCGTAATGGTTCTTATGTTGGCCATACTACTTCCATTTCTACTAGACGACGATGATTTCGTGGTGGCGGTAGTGGATGCCGCTACAGCAAGGCTGGATAGGTCGGGACCTGATTCCACATAAATCACAGCTCTCTCCGCAGCAGACATTGTGTCCAGTTAAAAATACAAGTTTTCACGTAAAAACAAAGTTACCAAAAAAAATCACAATTTTTATACAATTTTGCTTATCAAAATTAGCTAAAGTCAATTTTCCCTACACAATGTTCACTTGTTGCATGAAAAGTTATCAAGTCTTCATGAACGCAATGCGGTGCAAGTTCCTTTTTTCTTTCCCTTCAGTTCAAGTTCAACAACATCCGTTTGAGAACATTTGTTCATGGTTTTTATTATACCATCGTCAAAGACAACAATCAATGGTTAGCGGATACACAACAGTCAGTAATTTAGTTATTTTCATCCGATGTAAACTTGTAATTGCACTTGATACACATATAAAAACGATCAGCAGTTTAGTAATCGAGATATAATTAATATTATGTATGAATGTAGATAATGATGAGGATCACTTCCAAGTTGGTTTGTTCGACAGCGTTACATTTCACAAACTACATTTTTACAGCATATTATTTTCACTCTAACAAACCACACCACCAGACGCAGACGAATGCTCATGCAGTTAACAGCTTAACAGATGAAATAAAAAGATGCAACGGTTTTCCTCTTTTTCTTCTTCCTCGAATGATAAATTAATACAAAGTTTTGCGGTTCGAAGAGCACATTATTATGCTTCCTCAACAAACTATAAAAACGGATGATGATGATGTTGTGAAGGATGATGAAAGTCAAGGGGCCAACTCAAATATCAAATGAACTCATTTTCAAGTTTTTTTTTACAATTTCAACAAATTAATTTTCGAAAATAGTTAAGTTCTATAAAAATTAAAATAACTTAAGTTGAAAACCTAATTTATTGGCAACTCAGCTTTTAAATTTAATCATTTAAAGTAAATGACAAATAACTTTTATTTTTTGAAATAAAAACCATTTAAATCACAGTTGAAAATTAAAGTTTTTAATTTTTTTGATTTTTTAAAAAATCCTAGCGAAGCACAGGGCCGCTGTAAATTGCATACAATGCGAAAAAAAGAAGCGAAATACACAACTCACGTCTCACATGCGAGCTGTTGCACTGCACGATGATAACTAACAGCGCAGCGATGTTCTTCCTTTGAATATAATGATCTTAATGTTTTACCTGTGCACCTGTTACTTTGCTTAGTTTAGTACTTGTTGTTACGCACTTGCCGTGGGGATACATGATGCATGCGTAAGTAAGTAAAGTGTGTAACATAAGAATTGCACCGTAAGTAGATTGATGCAGTATTTCGAAGATTCATTTTGGCATCATAAATAATGTAGACATGACGTCGCTTTTTTACAATAAGTTCGTCATTTATTTATTACTAATCAAATCATCTAGATACTTTATTTTCCAGTGAAAACCATAGAACAAAACATGTATGCTATGGGTTATGTCCATACATGAGGTCATGAGGCCCGAGCCTCAAAAAAACGACACTGATTCCATGCAAAAATTCGGTGTAAATCTTAAAAATTCCACATGATCACATTACCAAATAGCAGGAGTATTTAAAAATACATTTTATCTGGAAAATGCTTTAATTTGATTTTAAATGTACTGGAAATAAAATAAAAATTTCTTGCAACCAAAAAAAAGTTATACCGATACGATAGCCATACCTAATGAATCATCAACATAAATTTTACATTAAAAAGTATTCCAACATGCCAAAATGTACCTTTAAAGGAGATTTATTGAATTTTAGTGCTTGGCTTCAGTTGCTAGGTCGTAATGTTTTGTTCGTGCATTTAAAATTGTTAAATAATGTACTACTTTGACTAAAAAATGATTTCAGTACGCATGCCTCTATTCTAATACCTTACGTCATTATTAGCGATTTCGTTGGATTTTATCGATTATCCGTGTAAAAGTAGGTAATTACTCCAGCACACCCACCCTCACAGCCAGGAATGTTTTGACACACAAAACAAGATGATTACTTTGAATTTTGGTTCAATTTCTGCGATGATTGTGAAAAAATTATCTTTATTGATTTTTATAATTCAATGCATGTCATGGGAAAACGTTTTCTCACTTTTCTACAGGTCAATCTTCGGCCTCTTCTGTTACAGAACCAAGGATTATATGAATTGTACTGAGATTAATAAGTCAAGAGAAGTAAGTCAAACCAGATTTTCTTTTTTTCCTTATGTTTCAAATATTTTGGTTTTTAAAAAGTTAATTAGCTTTCTTTTTCATATTTATTTTTGAAGATTAGCCCTCCAAGTGTCAATGGTTCAAGGCCCGTAGGAGCATATTCAAAGTAGAAATCTAACTCAGTTATAAACGACGATAAACTCTATCTTCTTCTAAATCTAACGATAAACTATCGTTAGTTAGAGCTGCCCAGTTACAGAATCACGTCGGAAGTATACTATGGGTGACTATCCAGTCGACTGGCATCGTCATCATCATTCAAGTCAACTTTCTCTTACCAAGGTGGATATGACGGTCCAGTGTTATAGTACTTACAAATACATTTTCCAAATGGGGCTGTCCCAGTCCTTCATTACTCATCCACGAACGACAAACCTGCTCATTACCTGCAAAATGTTAATTATTTCATGGCTCACCCAGAAAAAAGTGGTAAGACTGGCAAGATGTGGGTGGACAAACATGGACACTATCAAATGAAGAAGTTGGATCTGATATACATTTGCAATCAAAATCATGGTAACAAATGATTATAATCATGATCGTTAAGCCGGATGGACACCCAAATCGAATCAAGCTTTCATCAATGGATACCAAATTTTTTTAACATCAACTTGAGAATCTGGAGGAAAATTACTTTCTTTCTGGACACAATTTTACTTCATGTATGTATTTTTTTACTTGTAATATATGTAATTTAGGAATTGTTGTATGCTGCATGTAAAAAATTTCACTCTTGCATGTCCACTGGCAAATAGCATGAGATCAAGAGCATAAAGTGTAGAAGTATTATATTATTGTGGATTTGTTTGGATTGGATTGCCAATAGATCCCACAAAGGCAATGTCATGGAACCCAACAAAGGACTAGTGGACACGATGAATAAGTGCATTTGCACAACTTTTGAATCATTTGTAAATTACAAAATTATTTCTTTCAACTTGTATCAATTAAAAGTAACAATATATAAAATGGTTGTGTTTGTTTTCTTTTATGCAGTGCAGCATCGAAGTCCAAACCATTATTATGGTTTTTGTATATGGTAAGAATTAAAATAGAATTTCGCCAACAAATCTGAATTCGACAAGATTTTTTGGCAAAAAATTAAGAATTGATGATGACATGATAAAGGCTACCCGTCTTGGACAATCGCTACGATTCTCCGTTGTCCGTGTCCGTGTCTCTCTGTACACTATCACTATACAAGTTCACGTGCATTCCTCTTCTCTCATCTCTGGGATCACGTTACGCATATTCCGATGGACAAGCACGTCAAATAGAACCTCAGAAACTTACTTTTCTTTTCGCGACTAAACTTTTCTATATTCTTTACTATCTTTCGACTTGTTTACTAGTTCTGGTTGCTTTCAAATAAAATTATTGGTTTTTAGGTAAAACGGTATTAGAATTTTATTTTTATCACTAATAATAAAAATATATTATTTTTAACTCTTCTTCTACTTAAAACTACGAAGTTGTAGTGCATGGAATCTACGTGTACGCCAAGACGCAATCCTTTTTGAAATTCAATTATTTTATCTAACTTACATATTTCTAATTTTGTTTCAAGAACGTGTTAGAAAAATACATCACATATGAGGTGTTCAGCCTTTACTCCTGTAGAGAAAGTTGGTTAACGGGATTCGAACTTAATTATTTAAATACCATCAAGACAGTAGGACTGTGGAGAGCTTTGCATTTTGGCCAGGATTCTAAATTACTAAAGGTATGAACACAATAATTACAGGAGTCAATTTAAATGATAGATTACTATGCTGGACATTTTTGTCTGTAGACCGTTTTGATAACCTACAATTTAGTGTACAGTAAACATGTGATTTCACTTTCAATGATTTGGTAAAAAATTGATAATAGATTTTTACAAAATCAGCCTGTAGCTTTTAACCAGTGCACTGGTTATATAACTGCAGTAATAAGTTATACTCAAATAGACTTGACGCAGTTTAAAAAAATCTATTCAACATATGATCTCTTATCATAATTAATAGCAATGGTTTTAAAGACAAAAACAAAAAGGTTTTTGTTTTGAAGTACAATCAGTTTTTTAACTTTCACTTAAATTCTTGTCATTAAAGATCTCAAATCTCAAGAACGTAAATTACGCTAAATACTTTTTTAATAATGCTCCCAACTTATTCTAGTAATTATTATTCTGATATTTTTAATTACAGACAATGAGTGCCGTGGACAGTAATAAAGGAAAGGCCAAGTGTGCACACTGCCAGCTAATGAGAAAAGAGTTAATTAAACAAGGAAAGCCCATGAAAAAAGGCCTCAAAGAAGATAATCCTATTGTACTATCTTCTGATGACGAGCCAGACGCTCCGGAATTTCCTCAACTACCTGAACATATCAAGTTTACGTGTGATATATGCAAGCTAAATTTTTCTTTAAAATCTAAGTATAAAATCCATCTATTTTTTTCTCATTTCGAACAATACGAAAAAAAATATATGAATACAGATTGAAGATCATATTGATGGTTAACTTTTTTAAACAGTATTTTTTATTGGACCATTTATTTATTTCATCGTCAGTACCGTTATTACAATAATAGCTTTGCGAATAATGAATTACATAGCATACGCAGAGGCAGCTTAAACATATTTTAAACATTTTTTGTCATGATGCGTTTAACAGTAAACAAGTGTATGATGTTTTAATTTAAGATTTATGTACAGCGTATGCATGCTTGTTTTTTTAACATTTTTATAATAATCAAAAATTTCGTCCAATACATTCCACTTTAGTTTCATTATATATCATGCATGCAATACATTATTCTGTAGTTCTAATGCGTATCAACGTGTGAAATATTAATAAGCAGCGACATGTCATTATCTATTGTACTCGATTTTAAAGTTTTGTAAGCAAAAATCTGAGGCAGCGTTTTTACGATTTAGAGCACTATAGTCCATATTGTTCATTGTCTAAATGGTTTAACTTTTTTTAAAGTTTTTATCATCATTTATAATTTAACTGACATGTAATTGCAATTCCAATGATGATTATAACAATCAATAATTATAATTAATAGTACGTACATAATTGTGATGAACAAAAGATTACAGCTCGATTTTTTCAAATAAAAGGCTTCATAATACATGTTTAAAGATAAAAAATACAAACTTCTTACACAAACGTGTAGTAATGCACCGTTAAAGTTTACAACTAAATTATACACCTGAAAATTCATACTTACAAAAAACATTGTTATATTCAATTAAAAATTAGAATTAAAATAATTGTTTTGCATGCTGGTGAAACGGCGAACACAAATATCATTAAAATTACAAAAATACCGAATATCTGTAAGTTCGAAGAAACTCTGTGATTTTCGCAGTATAAAAACATAATTCTCAAATAAGCGACAGTAAAATTAAATCTTAAACTTAAGGGTTTGCTCACTTACAAAAACGATCTAATAAGTAGAAATGCATGGAAGAACCACTCTACAAGTCAATAATTTTTAAAACATTAGGAAAATATATACAATATACAAGAAAATTTTACGTTGCAGCAGAATCAAGTCTTTGTCTCCTTCGTCATCTCCAACTCCATATTTTTTATCATTTTTAACCTCTTCCCTCCGAGACAGTTGAATGTCATTTCTTGCAGAGAATCATAATATACTTTAAATGCCAGTTATTCATTAAAACCTATACAAGCAAGCTTATTTTGTGCATACTATAGTGTAGCATGTATCATAATATGAGCTACATATTTTCAATTGTTTGTTGAAGTTTTGTTTGATTAAGGTTGCTACACATGGGCATGTCCATTTCCAACAAGATAAGTTGATGGACTGTCGCAAACGGTAGATGCAGCAGCTGTCGTTTTACATGGTGGGCTTCCTTTACTTGCTGAAGTAGTTGTTGGTGGTGATTGCGAGTGCCCTGTAGAAATTCCCTTTTCACTCCAAGCTTCGAGAGATTTCTGGACCTGTGCAATTTCTGCCATACTTCCAACCTTGTCATCCTCGATTGACTTGAGACACTACAGAAACAAATTACGTATATAATTGTTTCCAAGATTTCATATTGTATTTTTTTAAATCACAAAACTATTGTATTTACCTGAAGAATGCTCGAAGCAACAGAAGATACCTTCCGATCACAGTGAATTACTATGACTCGGACAACATTAAGAAGCTTCGCTATAGCTGCGTTGAGTTCAGTAATTTCCTTTTTCAAGGAAAGCTGATCCGCATCAGGAGAAGCACCTTCAAAAAGACTAAACGGCTTCATAATATCATCCAGACCTGTCTTTTCCGCTGCTTCACGTTCCAATATCGCTTGGTTCAAGCTTTGAAAAGAACTGCTTTCAGTCAACATCAATGAGGTACTTATTGGGTTGTTGGAGCCAGTGGTAGAGGGTTGCTGGCTTGTCGCTTTTTCAGAGGTAGTTACTGGCGAAACGGTAGAAGTAGCACCTGTCATACATGCTGTTGTAGCAGATGATGAGGGAGTCGTTGTGGAAATTTCCATTGGCACCATTGGAAAAGCTGCAGAGAGTGACGTGATCAGTGGGAGTAACAAGGAGCAGCTTAAATCTGTTTCCTTAATTGGTTGATTGGTTTCCTATATACACAAAACGGGAAATTAAATGAACATTACAAACAAGATAAAAATTATGTTCGACTCTCATTTTAATTTTCTTTTTACATCATGCCAGAAATGCTAATAAATAACGCATTGCATACCGAGGAAGCCAACAATTCTGGAGGTACTTTGTAAGTCTTCAGCAACGACTCGGTAAGAGCCGTAACACGCTGTGTAGTCTGGTGTATGCTTTGTGTTCCGTCAACAAGCTGATGTGAAATCTGGGAGATAACATTGGTGGATTGGCTCTCCAACCGTTGCAACAAAGCTTGGGATTTTAGTGCTTCTTGTTTATGCTGCTCGCTTAAGCGCACAAGACTGGAGCAACGTGAATGGTAATCTCTCTTCAGGGCTTCCATTTCCTCTTTCCATTTTTTGGCCTATTTATAACACATAATCAAAATAAAATGAAAATCTTGAAACTACTGTACTAAACAAGAATATAACAAATTAAATTCAACGTCTAAAACATTCGTATAATTCACATACCTCAGTTTCCACTTCAGTTAGACTTTCAGCCAATGTCGACTTCTCAGCTTGCAAAAACTCTATCATTTCAGTGGACTCATGCTGTGTCTCCTCCAACTGCTTCAACAAATCTACTTTCTTCGACTCTGATCTCTCATATTCGGACTGAACTTTCATAAACTGATTTCTGTAACGAGTGCAAAGCCTCTCCAGATTTTTAATTTGTTCTAAATTCGGATCAGCAGGTCCATCTAGTTGCAATGATGCAGGAACCGGGCTCAAGCTGACTCTTCCTGACACATCAAACGGAGGAACTGACGATAACACATCAGTCTGAACTCCCCTTTCCTGTTTAATCCTCTTCTGATTACTGCTCGCAGTCTGACCCATTGCTGATGACAATTTGGAAAATATTTTAGCACCCATATGTTTCTCTTTTGCAGCTACTGTAGCACTCATTCTTGCTGCAGGTGCGCTGTGGGATCCAGTTAGATGAATACTGCTCATTCCCGATGAGCCTGCAGAAGTAGACGTACTGTTGGCACTTTGAGGTAAGTAATGCAAGGAATCTCCACTTCCGGAATGCGCACTACCCGAATTCCCACTACCTCCACCAGAAGGCACAAAACCACCCGGGGAATTTTTAGCTTTGGCTTCTTGCATTTTCTGTAATCTCAGGGCGGATGTGCGAGTTCCGCTAGGTTCCCATTGCGGTGGAGTCCCATGCTTTTTCACTCGGAGTGAACCTTGACGTTTAAGTGTCGATGAGGCCGAGGTAGATTCCCCAAATTGATGAGGATGATGGTGGCCTTGAGCAGAAGAAATATGCACTCTATTTGATGAAGATTTTTCCAGATAAGACATACTTTTCGACATTACATCAGTTGGTGCGCAAGGAGCTCCTCCTTTATTACCACTACTGCTATTTATAGCATGCCTAACATCATTACTCCCCGACTGAACTTCGGAATCACTCAAATCCAGCGGTCTTGGTTTTAACGATTTCCGTACTCGTAACGTGGCATACTTCTCTATTCTCTTTAGTTTAGAAACGACTTTGTCTTCAGGTGCTCCATGTGGAGTATCAGATGGACTATTAAAATTGAATCTAGCTCTTGTTCCAGAGTCCGATCTTGTCATAAGAGCGTTTGACATTCTGCCCCTGAGAATATGCACCGGAGTTGCTCCAATATCCCCACTACTTCCTAAGCTATCCATTGAGGATTGCTTGTCACTTCCACTTCCACTCCCAGCACTTCCCCTAGAGTCATGCTTCAGAATGGATTTGATCGGCTTTTTAATTTCAGTACTGGATTTGCTAGACTGTACTACGCGTCGGTTTGCAGGAGTGCGAGTTCTCGCGACTTGACTTCCACTTGCGGGTGTTGTTGTACCAGATTTTGATCTCCGAGAGCATCTAGGACACTCCGGTCTAGCATTTCTGTTGGAAGAATCCTGCTGACAGCGGGATGAATGACCGCCTCCTCCCGAGCCACAAGAGGATGACTGTTTTGGATGATCTGCAACTTGTACATGTGCTTTTGCTTTTTGAGGAGGAGTTTTAGCACTTTTTGTGGAATCTGCAACTTTACCACTTTGTTTACAACCAAGTTCACCATCCACCGATTTACTTAACAAAGCTTGTGACTTTCGAGAACAACCGTCTTGACTACTAGGGGCATTACTAGAATTTGAGTTTTTATTCGTAGAACTGTTACTATCGCAATCTATCTTTTTGCTTGTTGGGTTAATGAACTCAGACTTTGAAGAAATGGTGTCATGAGTGCCATTCATATCATCATTTTTACTACCACTAATCTTATCAACGTTCCCACCACTCACAAAAGGTTCCGGCGTTTTATTCTCCTTCTCCTCTGACTCACTTTTGCAAGCAGGACTGCTGTTATTCGTGACAGATGACGAGATCGCCTCATGTCCCATACTGCTACTTCCACTCCCACAGGTATCCCTATGATGGTGATGATGATGAGCACCAGTTCCACCGTTCTCCTCCTCCCCTTGACGATATGTGTTCAACGCCGAACAACAACCTTCAATAACTCTAGAAGGGTCATCAGGCTCACTGTACCAGCTGACAAGGGATAATCGCATTTCTTCGGAACTTTGAATAGAGACAGGTCCACTGCTGCTACCAGGCTGTTCTCCATTTTCAAGGGAATTCGTTCCCCCAGTAGAGTTACCACCCCGAGCAGCACCCCCACTCGTATGAATGTTCACCGAGGTACTTACCGCACTTGACAGGGAGGCAACTGCAACTGTAATCGAACTGTCACCAGCACCTGACCCCTCCACACGAAAATTAGGCACTGGTGGTTTATTACCGTTACTAGTAGCAACACTATTTGTCAAACTATTATTATCTTCGCTATTTTTTCTACTTAAGTCTTTCTTGTCATCAGTTTCTGAACTTAATACTTTTACATTTGTAGAAGCTGTACTTTTTGTTGTAGTTACAACTTCTGCTGCTGTTGTTGCCGAAGAAGAAGAAGACACTGGAGAGACATTAACAGCACAGGAAGCTTTCAGAGTTGTTGGGGTTGTTGATTTGTTCAACGGATCAATACAAGTTGCCGGAGAAACGTTGTTATTAGTGGTGGTGGTGAAAGTAGATGGGTCATTAATATTACTGCTACTGCCCTCCTCCTCCTCCTTCACCTTAGAATCAATGTCAGGTTTACTACTCGCCACAACTACTCCCTTTCCTCCACATGAATTACTAACAACGCCGTCAACATTTCCCGGAGTATTACTACTTTCCGTGCAGCTGGTGGTAGTGGTGCTGGTGCTTGCTTTTACTTCTTTCGGTGATGTTTTCGTTGTTGCGTTACTTTGGTCACTGGTCGTAGTCGTGGCTGTTGATCCAACAGTTTCACTGTTAATACTGTTGCCGTTTTTCTGTTTTGCTGCTTCTGCTACTGCTTCTGTTAAGGTGGTGGCGGTGGGAATGTTTGTGCTATTTGTTTCCATATTATTTGCAGTATTACCACTGCTCCTACTAATATTACTGTTGGTAGCGGTAGCGGTCTTGCTGTTGGTGATAATACACGTTTTCTTGTTTGTGCTTCTTGTATCACTTATCACATCGCTCTCATCCATTTTCTTTGCAACTTCACATTATTATGCGAGCACCTTATTCACCTGAACTAATGAATAAGAAAAAAAATACTATATGTTAAATATCAGTTGTTTATTGGAAGCAGAGTTTGCATTGTTGGGCAACCACCACAAACTATACCACGCACGTTTATATGATTTTTTATGAAGAAAGGATTACATGTACTTTTAAAACTTTATCCTTATTTTCATATAATGTATTTAACTATTCTCGTAAAGTATTATTTGATGGGTTGACTTGACGGTCGGTGTGCGCGGTGATGGTACTATTTTACACCTCTCAGCTTTTTTAGTAGAAATGAGACAATGATAATGACTGTGTGTGGTTTGTTTTGTTGCAGTTGCAGAGTTGGGTTGGGATTTCGGAGAGTTAAATATTTTTTTATTTTAATACATGCAAAAGTATTTGTGGGAAAAAGAGGCTTTTTTTGTAGAAGCTGAGCTGAAGAAGTTGTATAATTCTTGTTAAAAAGGCAAACAGGTAGACAGATTGGTTGAATAATAATTTTGTTGCTGGTTAAAAATGAGTGTGTACATACCCAGAAATTTTCGTCGTTTGGAAAAGTAAATCCTTAAAGGTAATATACGGTTTGTGCGGTTAATTTAATAGTTTTAGCGTTTTACTTGAATTTCAGTTGTATATTTTTTCAGTAAGCTGTCATTAAAAATCTCTGTAAGTCCTACATGGACAAGGACAAGTTATGTTGAAGACAAAAAAATATTCTGCAGAGAGTGTGGTCTTTTGGTCTGGTCTGATTCTGATTGTTGCAGCTTAACTTGACTCCTCCGCAGGTTATGTTAGTCTTAAAGATCAACTTCCTTGTGTAACAGTTGGTGTTGAAGACTTTTGCTTAAATATTCATATGTGTAACTATAACTAAGCAATTGTATTTCTTGCCGCTGATTTCTGAGAAGAAGGGGAACGTGGTTAAATTTAATTACAAATGATTTTAAGAAAATCCGAAAAGTTTTTTTCTTTTTTGATTGAATACAGTTTAAAGAAATAAGGTTGTTGACTTGACTTGACTTTTTGTAATATTTAGTTGTAGTGAATAAATGTTGATCCAATCACAAAATCATGCTCAATCACTTCACATGCACACGACGCACGCATTTTTTTCTTTCAATTGTTTCTTGATCGAGATGACTTGATATCCCCTTAACAATTGTTGATGATGATCAGCCAATTAGGGCATCGTCTTCTCCATTTTTTAATGTTTTCAGGGGAATCTGAAAAGTAACAATAAAGTAATATAATCTTATATGATAGTTCATTTAATTTCATTTATAAACTTTAGTGTATTGTACTACATCAAAATATGATTTGCATACTAATTAAGTATTGATATTTAATTTAGTGTTTCGTTAGTCAGCATCTTTCTCACTAGTTATGCAACTGCGTAAACAATATATTATTGTACGGCATAGCCACGAAAACATTAAAAGTAATATACCGACAGGACAACGTAATCATGAAGAAATATCATCTACAAAATTAACATAAGTGCCTTAAGAAAATGTTTAAACTCACGATTTTTTTTGCATTGTTTTCAGACAAAGGCTAAAAAACATACATGCATAATTAATGAATGATGAGCCTATATTCAATATTATGTACATATCTCTCGCATATTATATCTAAGTTTCTGTTACCGAACGCGCACCATAATGAGGTGCTGGTGGAGAAGTTCTTATGAAAAAGTACACCACAAAAAGAGGTAACTTGTTATGTAAGTAATCCCAATAAAAATCTCATGATATCGCTTTGCTTTCTGCCCATTTATTTTTTTCAACTCGTGTATAAACTTCTCCTTGTACTATTCCCATTAAGAGGGTACGTCCAATCTTAGAGAGGGGTATCACCCACCACTACTTACTTGTGTATATTCCCTGCTGATCGGT